>CM039133.1:18046642-18240197 GCA_022036555.1 Microstegium vimineum
ATGCCACCAAGAACAGCGAGTGCAGAGCAATCTTCAGTTTCGGTTTTGACGATTCGATTTGATGTCATGCTTATTCCATCTGACTTGAGTGGCACAGGAGGAAAAGAAAGAAAATTACAACTCTAACTGACTTGAGGGCTAAATGGCCATTTCATTCACCTGTTTGACACTGTTAGAGGCAAATATGGACGGAATGGCGTGGAGGGCAAAAAAAGTTTGGACCAGTGGCACAGTGTCCACTCAACTTTTTTAGTGGCACATATGGAACTGCAAACTTTTATAATGGTACAGAGGGAGAAGTTTTCTCTGTCTGCCATTATAAATGTTTGCAATTGCCATTTAAAAGTTTGCAAATTCCACCTTGACTTCTAGATTGCATACCATATTCAGAGGGAAAAGCAGCAGTTTAGCATATCATGCTTCATGGCACCATAGTATATTTGAAATTAAATGTATTGACAGCATATGCTGATTTGAGTTTCTGAACATGCAACATTAATTTTAAATTAAACTGGAGAGTTTTCCGTTTTCTTTTTGGTAGTGAGCAGACCACATAGAATTGAAATGAATTACTGTCACTACACCACATAATTTGTGAGTATTATTACAAGGTCATCCTTAACACTAATCAACAATAACAAAACATTAAATGTCATGGGCAGCCAACAGGCTGCCGCCGGCCCAATAGGCCCAAGAGTCAATAGCTTAGCCACCAAGTTAGGTCAAGGGTGCTTATCCACCAAGTTAGGTTTAGAGTTGATCCCCCCTATATAAAGAGAGACACGCCTGTCATTTGGAATTAAGCAAAGAATAATGAAGAAACAATTCTAATCTCCCTCAATCTCTCAAGTTCTTGGCAAAGCATAAGGCCTAGTTACCATCAACATACCCTCACCCTAGCCCTCGTTCCTCGCGCCCTAATAAACTGAGCTATCATACATAACATCTGGTATCAGTGTAGGTCTATGGCAGCTCGTGGCCGGTGTGCTGCCCGGTGTGCTGCTCCATTACGACACAGAAGACGGTGCCATCAAGCTATCCAGCTCGAGGACGAGTTGGGTCTTCGAGGGTGGGGGAAATGTCATGGGCCAATATAGCCGTGACGGGCTAAAGAGGTGTCGGGCCCAAGTCGGGCCAAATGGGCCCAATGTGAACAGTACCGCGGGTACTGTAGCGGCAACGTGAACAGTACCGCGAGTACTGAAGTGTTAGGTTTAGGAAGAGTCTAGGAGCTAGGTTTACTTGTAGGTCAAGTCGAGTCGAGTCCTCCCTATATATATAAAGGGAGATTTATCCTTTCAATGGTAAGAAAAGTATTATCAATCTAATCTCTCTCTATCTCTTCTAAACAACCAAGCCTGCGGCGGAGGGGAAAACCTCACTGGAGAAGACACGGATCGTGGCTATGAAAAGCATAGCCTAGGTCTAGTTATCCCATGGACCCAATATCCATGACATTAAAGACTAAAAAGACTTCATTAATTCAATAAGACTATTGTTGATGTGGAAAGAACTAGCCACCACACAAATAAATAAGGTAAAAAAATAATAATTGCAAACTTAGGACTCAAGTCATATGTAGAAAAAGCTACCTACAATGCACAAGGAAACACCATGAATCAAAACATCTATGAAAACAAATTTGCCAAAATCTTTTCTTGACTCCACATTAAACTTACATCGGCAGATGTTGAGCTTCTTGGAACATTTTGCCAACATTGGAGTATCTTTTGTTTTCATCGTATGCAATTCCTTTGCCCAACCCATAACCAAAGCCAATTCCTACACCACATCCAGCTCCAACTCCAAAGCCTAATGTGAGTCCAGGAAATCCATAGCCTAATCCTGCACCTAAAGTAATCATGGAAAAAATATAAGTGTGCAGACATATAACATTCATGATGCAAAACAATTTACTTAAAACATATTTTCTATGTTTAGTGTAAAATAATAACACAGGCCGTCAAGCACACAACCACTAAATCTCCATAACTCCTAGTTTTACCAATCTAGAAACATATTACGTTTTGAAAAAAAAAAGTTGCATAAATATGCTCAAATGTTAGGTGTGAGCAACAAGAACCAGTTGATAAGTAAAAATCATTGCATACATGTATGTCTCTGGAGCCTGGAGTTCATGATTCTCCATACCATATTTGATCATTCAGAATTTCACCATGTGCTTAAGCCAACTGGGCTTTTCAGCACCTCCAAGGTCATTGTATCCTTCAGTCTTCTAGATATTTGGATGTACACTCACCTGGTGGCTGGTGCCATGTGGGGCTTTCCTATGTCTGGTTAGACCATAGGATATAGATCATCATATTCACTCCCTCAGCCCCTCACCTAGGTCTTTTATCCCCTAAAATATAGAACTGGATCTTCCACTTATTTAGTTGGGTAAAGTGGACATGAGATCCACATCCGTCAGATAGTGTATAATTTTTTCTTTCAATTCTGAAGTGGCAGGTATTAATTCATCCACTCAATTTTCAGAATGCTATATCAATAATCATTATGCCACTGGCATTAGGAATTGGTATTTTTCTGCTGACAACCAAACACATGTAAACAATGTGTTTCAGTTCAAACATCAAATGGTCTGAGATGGAAAAGTTTGATGTTGTAAGAGCATACATGCTTACTCCCTCTGTCTCAAAATAACTATACATCTCACTTTTCCAGGATCAAACTTTTTTAAGTTCGACCAAAGATATACAAAAAAAACTAATATTTATGATGCTTAATAGGTATCATTAGATTGATACTGGAATATAGTCACATACTAAACATATTAAGAGATTTTCTAAAAATCTAGTCAAAGTTAAAAAAAGTTAACTCATCGAAAAGTGAGATGTGCAATTATTTTTGCGCACACAGTTTCTGAATACACATAAATCACAAAATTAAGCAAGTAGGAAACCCAAAGTCCAGGAGTTATATGTTTGCTTTTTGTTTGGAAGTGACACAACATTTAGTCCACAAATAATCAGGAAATTAACCACAGCTTGTTAGGCAGGAATAATTAACCTAACAGCATCAAGGATTAAGCAGTGAAAGGCACATAGTCTCAGATATTTAATAATTGTTCTATGAGCATCTGCCTACTCCCAGTGTCACCCGACTGCCGGATTGTGCCCAAGTTTTTCAGAACGCTGCCTTGGATCCAATTGTTAGTAAAAACTCAGAACACTGCCATGGAGCCAACGCTTAGAAAAAACATAAATTGTTAGGCATAATGCATACACTGTCAAGTTCCCGACCTTAGGATAAGACGTTTTAACTGAACCAGTGAATGTTACAAAAAAAATTGTGAAATATCTTCTGATAAGATCCCTTATTTAGGACTGATCATGCATCAATCACAACAATCTGTAACTGATAAACCCTTGAGGAAACCTATATTGCATGAAAAAGGCCAAGTCCCTGCAATCCTGATAGTATACCACCTGTAATCAATGTACTAATAAATCATTTTAAGAAAAAAAAAACAGAATCACTACTGATTCGGAAAAAGATAAAATCTCTCAGGAATAAATTAAGCAACGCCAGATCAGGAAATCCTCAAAACCAATCCGCAGGTTCTAAGGAAACAAATCTGTTTGAACAACTGAGACTTGGGGGAAATCATATCCTCACTAAAACCCCCGACCTGGTAAGTGGTAACCAGAGTGATGATTTTTTTTTTGCGACAGTAAACAGAGTGATGATGAGCTATGGTCAAAACTACATAGCCTCAAGAAGAAATCACTAAGAAGACAGATTACAGAATAACCAACCCGGCTAGGCAACCAACAAAAGGGATGGTAAATAAAGTACAGTACACACCAATCTATCGGAGCTCAATCTCATTTAGGGTACCCTAATCGACCGAATCAATCGAGGCGTGAAGAGAAGAGAGCAATGCGGACGGTTCATCTAGACAAGAACTGACCAGAAACCAAAGAAATGCTACTATTTATAAGAAGAGATGGGAAGGGCTGGGGTTTTACCGCCGAAGAATCCGACGCCTGCACCGGCGCCGCAGCCGATGCCGATTCCGAGGGCGGGGCCTATCTTGCCGAGCTCCTTAGAGGTGACCTCCGGCAGCCTCCAGATGAGGCCCTTCTGGTCTCGTCCGCCGCCGCCTCCCTGTTTCTTCGCCCCCATCGGAATCTTCTCCTCTTCTCAGCTTGTTCTGCTTCCGCCTTGGCCCTTCCAAGGCTTTCTGTTCCGGTTTCGCCGTGCGTTTCGTGTCGAACTGGCCAACTGGACTGGGAGACGAACCGGAGAGGATCGGTCTCTCGTGGACCCCCTTGTCACCATCGTCCCAGAATGCTAATAATGTTTTTTTTATTACTAATTTTGATTAATATATATATCTAGTCAAATTATATATATATATATATATAAAATATAAAAATTACATCAATAAATTTATTTATATTTAATGTGTATCTAAATGGTATTAGTAAGAAACATGGATCACCGATAGCTGAGTGACAACATAACTAATGGAATTGTTAGTTTGACTTATAAGTCTAGCTTATCAGTCATGTTTGCTTGGTTTATAAACTCAGCTTATCATATTTTTTTCTCACAATAAAACAACTAAAAATATTATCAGCCGTAGAAACGATTAGTCGAATATGGTGCTACTATATAAAGTGCTTAGTTTTAAAGATGCAAGAGATATATTTGGGATAGACTATGATAAAGATCAAAGGATCGACCACCTCAAATATATTATAGTGTTCGCCTAAACGATTGTGTAAACATTACATGGTCGCTAAACGGTAAACGGTGGAAAACTGTTTTGTTTAGGGGTTATTTAGAAATTAAACGGTTGACCGTTTAAACGGTTAAAAACGGGAATATACAGTCTAAACACTATAAACGGAACGGAGGTAAACGGGTTTAAACGAGCTAAACGGCTATTTAAACGACTATTTAGGTGAACACAGTATAAATACAATTAAGTTTTACATGCATAAATCCGTATACTTAAGTTTTTATATTCATGAATATGTATTCCTAATTTCTCATACATAAATATCTATATTTGATTCTTTTTACATGTCTAAATATATATATATATATATATACATGCTTAAATAATTAATTTTTTACTTGCATAAATCTCCCCCTACAAGGCGCGTTAGCGCCCCCGCAGGGGAGACTGGCCACGTCACCCCCTCGTTCCGGCCGTCGGATCACGCTAGTGGATGGCTAGGATCACCCCCCACGCCGCCGACACTTTTGCATAAAAGCCCTCCAACTTAGTTGAAATCAACCCGCGGTCCAGCCTAGTCTTCGTGAATAGTAAACATGTGTGGTTTTCTTTCGTCTAGGTCCCTGTATTATGGAAATTGTTCGGCCAAAGAAGACGAAATTCTGATTTCGTAGTTTTTTTGCAGTTACCCGCCCGCTTGCTGCTTTTATGGAAAACACCCTCGTCAGGCGCCTGACTCAGATCGCCGCCCCTCGTCCTCCTCTCTCGCTCCAACCCTCCCAACCCTAGCGCGCCTCCCGGCTCTCCTCTCACCGGCGCGCCTCTCCCCGCGCCGTCGTCGCGCCTCTCTCTATCCCCTCTCTCGGTGTCGCATCGTCGGTCCTCCTCATGCTGCACTGAAAGTGCAATCAAGCCCAAAGTAGGTTTTGGTGTTGATGACCGCTTAATTCAAGAACTGATGAGATCTATTGAGATGACAAACAGGTAATAACAAAAAAAAGAAAACATAGAGAAGGTGGAGGTACCCCAATTCTTGTGGTGGCTTCTCTACTTATCAAAGGTTTAAATTCATTTAAGGTTTGAATTTGAGTATAGGAATGTCGTACTATTAAGGGGATACTAATGTTGTTTAATCAGATGTGAATCACATGCTCAACTCTTTACCTCTGACACACACTCAGCTAGCTCAGTGTCCAGTCCAAGATCCAAATCCAGTAGACACACTGAGCTCGGGCGGCAGTGCCGCCCTCTATTTCCAGCAGCTTTTCTTGACTATAAATACCCGCTGGAACGGTCTCCACCTCACCAGTTCAGTACCCCTTCGTCTTCCTCCGAATCCGACCATTTGAAACAGAGCTCTCTCTCCCTCTGTCTCACTCCATTGTTGACCTTCACCCTCCAAGCAATCCCACACTTTCAACCATAGATTCTTAAGGGAAAAGGCAGCAAAACACTCCTAGAGAGCGGATCTACTACTTCCCAAAGTCTAAGAGCTTGTGGTTCTCGTTTGGCCGGCGGTGCTAGGGTTTGTTACCCTTGGAGCTTGCTCCTAGCCGGCTAAGCGTCGCCCTAGAGCTTTCCCCTCGCTTGTGGCAGCCTAGGGAGGTTTGTAATCGCTGTGTGAAGCTAAGATATTATCCCTCATCTTAAAGATTCACTTCCTTGACTTGAGATTGAGTTGGAGTTGCAAAGCTCCAAGCCTTTGTGGCACCTCAACAACGTGGACTTAGGCAAGCCTTGGTGGCGAGTTGAACCACGGGATAAATTCTTGTGTCTTGTGTGCTGGTCCCCTAGGGTTTATTTTTTGCAACATATCTTGTGCTAGGATTTGTGTTGGTGATTCGAGGAAAGGAAGCATTTCTGTGGTAACTAGTCTTCGAACTGGTTCTTGTGTTGATTTTGCAGGGAAGGACTCACCTTGGTATCTAGTATCTCCCTGTCAAACCTCATCTCATTCTGCTTATTATTCTTAGGCCGACAGTGCCGCCCTCCATAGGGCGGCAGTGCCACCCTGGTGCTTAACATTTGCTCGAGTTGAATTTTGACAGGCCTATTCACCCCCCCCCCCCTCTAGGATATTTACCCTTCCAGAGATCCTACAAGTGGTATCAGGGTGTTGGTTACTTCACATACGCTTCACCGCGTGAAGTATGGAAAGCGGTCAAGGCTCCGGGGGAGTAAAAGGTGGTGAGGCAGCGGACAAGGTAGTTGTGGAAGATGCGAGCAGCAGTGAGGTATCCGCCTCAATCTACTCCTCACTTCCCACTGCCAAGGCCACCGACGAGGACAAGTTACAAGCAAAGAAAGAAAGAAAGAAGAGCACTTAGAGAAAAGAAAAGAGAAGAGAAGAAAACAAGAGAAGAAGGAAAGAAAAGAAGAGAGAAGAATCAAGAGAGAAGAAAGAGTGAAGAGAAGGGCAGCAAGAGCAAGGAAGGAAGAGAAGAAGGTCAAGGATGCTTCATATAGTGAGCTATCAAGTAGCTTGGATGATGGAGATGATGATGCATCCTACTACGACTCCAAGGGTGGAAAGAAGAAGAAGGAGAAGGATTATGGTAGCAGCAACAACAAGAAAAAGTACTCCACCGTCTCTTTCAATTATTCTTATTTGACTAACCGAGACCATAAGTCTTTTGTAAATGTTCCCACCGGCAAGTTACCTCATTTCGATGGGACTAACTTTGCTAAGTGGAAGCATTTGATGAAGGCTTACTTTATTGGTCTTCACCCCGGCCTTTGAGAGACTGTTGTGAAGGGTGTGCAGGTACCGGAGGATCCCGAAGAGCCAACAAATGAAGAAATGATTGCTATCCATCTCAATGCTCAAACCACTAGCATCCTCCTTAGTGCTTGTCGATGGGATATCCCATAGGGTATCCATGGACCGGCTTACCTAAGTTTTAGGCCTCCTTTCCTCAGCCCAAAAAGGAAGATGGACAGAAGAAACCGAATTCTATTCGGTGAAGACGACAAGACCGAAGCACAACTTTGGACTCTAAGTTTGTAACCGAGTAGGATTAGAGCAACCCTCGACCAGTTCCTAGACTATAAAGGGCCAGTGAGGGTATCGCCCAAAAACAACCTAAATATACTACGCAACACCCGATACGCAGAGCGGCGCACAACACTTTGTATTACGATCAAGAGCAATAACAAGCGACTCAACTGGACGTAAGGTTATTACTCGACCTAGTCGAGGGCCTGGACCAGTATAAACTGTGTGTCCCTGCGTGTCCAACCACCAAGGTTTCACTATTCGCCGAGGCACGACCTATTGTCTCGGGTAACCCCGTGGCAGGCTATCGATGGTAAAACATCGACAGCTGGCGCGCCAGGTAGGGGCTTTCGGCGAATTTTTTCTCGAAAGCTTGGTGGACCACGACCTCAAGATGACGAAGTCGACGGAATCAACATTGATCTTCGGATCATGGATCTGCAAGATCAGCGACGATGGAAAGATTCAAGGCCGACTCTGAGAAGAAGAAGGAGTTGATCAAGATCTTCAAGGACTGATTCAAAAGACGCGAAATCTCACAATTTCAAAACCAACCAGACCAGCAGACGAGAAGGGATACGAAACTGACTTGGAAAAAGAGACATCAACATATGACAAATTCGAGACCAACACGAAAAGGTTGATCACAAATCAAGTCGGAACGCGTAACCGAACTCCAGTCAAAGACAAGAACAACTCGGAAGCAATAAAGAACTCGAGTTTATATGGGCTACACAATTCTGCATATACATATGAAAATTTTCTCCAAAAAAAGATGACAAGAAGCATAACTCTGAAAGGCATCCAAGAGGGAATGATCATGTCAACAACTCCAGAAGGATGTATCGTGCATTGGCCAAACCAATCCTCAAGGATGGAAGACCAGGATACAGAACTACCGTTTCAAGTAGGAAAAGAACTTGGACTTTACCGAGGACCATCATACAAGACAAGAAGCCAACAAGCGAAAACAACTCAGAAGATACATACCATATACATGGCGGAACTAGAACCTTATCTAGAACCACCACAAATACCCGACTTGAAATCATCGGACGAATTAGAAGGAGACATCTCAGACGATGAAGAAGGCGATGACAACGAAACCAACGATCACAAGACTGCAAGGCTGAAAAAGAACAAAGCTAGAGCAGGAAAGAGAAATCGAGCTGCTCAGAGAAAACAAATCTGGATCAAATACAAGGCGGAATTGACAAAATACAACAAGAAAAAGGCGGAAAGAGAATCCATGAGAAATACAAAGAGAGAAAGAATCGAAGAATGGATGAAAGAACTAAACATTCTTACTAAAGAAGAAAGAATCACAGACGAACCAATCAAGGAGGACGGAGACCCCAATAAACAACCCGACGACAACACATCTCAAGAAGGACAAGGAGAGAAGCAAGAACAACCGCCCAAGAAGTCGATATTCCACAGACTAGGGAAGTCAGGGATACCACAACCATCGGAAAGACAGGAACAACATCTCGGGCTGGTAAAACAAAATAACCCGGATTGGGATCAACGCTATCCAGAAGACTATGATGAATCCGAATACATGGGGGACAGGGACTATTACCGAAGAGATCGGTCACTAGACCTCAACAGAGCAGAACAATACGACAGATTCCCATGCTTCACAGGGAGACTGCTGACGTTGAAATTACCACACAAATTCAAGTCAGCAAATCACTCCAAGTATAACGGAAAAGTAGAACCCAGATAATGGATAAGAGTATATTCTCAATCCATTGAACTCGCAGGAGGAAACAATGACATCAAGGCCCTATACTTTCGAATGGCACTCGAAGCCATGCCTTTACAATGGTTCGATAAACTAAAGCCAAGGTCAATCAAATATTAGGAGGATTTGCAAGAAGCGTTCTGCAACAATTTCGGGGGAATAATAACACATCCCATGACGACAGCAGAATTGAAGAACGTAAAGCAAAGAAGAGGAGAAACCCTGAGGGAATATTACAGGAGATTTGGAGAACTCAAAGCTCAAATACATGACATTACCGACAGAGAAGTAATAGAAACATTTGCGGATGGAATCATAGCAAATTGGCAGTTTAAAGACTACTTTAACGAAAATTCGAGATCCAATTAAGACTTCAAAAGAGCTGTCGAAAAGATGATATCATCGGAAGAAAGAACTCGGCACAGATTCACCCGAGATTTTCATGAAAATAAAAGACAAGATTTCAGACCCAATGACAAAAGATCAAGACAAGACAACATGGTAGCAGCAGCGGACAACAAAAGAAGATTCAACGACAATGACAAAGGAGGGTACAACAACAACTACTACAACAACAGAAACATAAACTAGAATAACAGGTACTCAAATAACAACTACCAAGGCAACAACTACACAAGAAGGCCAGCAGAAAGGATAGAAGACCTACCCTGCTACATACATCCTAACGCAAGCCACAAGCTTGTTGAATGTGACGTATTCCAACGAAGATTCACAAAGAAAGAATATACACTAGCAAACAACTCGGAACAAAGAACAGAAGGATCAGGGAAGGACACCAAGAAAGCAGAGGGGAATTATCAAGAACCCCAACGACAAATAGGAGTAATCTTTTCTGGAGCATCATACACAAGAAATAAAAGGCAGGAAAAGCTAGCACACAAAACCATCATGGCAGCAGAACCAGCTACCCCAAGATATCTGGACTGGTCAGAATACCCAATTTAATTCACAAAAGAGGATCAATGGACAAGCGCAGCAAATACAGGCTACTATCCCCTAGTAATGGGACCAACAATAGCAGGAGTGACAGTTTCCAAAGTACTCATCGACGGAGGAGCAGGATTAAAGATAATATTCGCAGACACCCTAAGGAAGATGAACTTGGACTATGAAGGCATGATCACACCAACGAGTATCCCTTTTTATGGAATAGTACCCGGAAAAGCTTCCATACCATTGGGACAAATCATTTTACCAGTCACCTTTGGAACACCCGACAAATATCGGACCGAGTTCATCAAATTCGAAGTAGCCGACTTCGAATCATGTTATCATGCAATCCTTGGAAGACCAGTATTAACAAGATACATGGCAATACCTCACTACCCGTATCTACTGCTCAAGATGCCGACAACAAAAGGAGTTCTTTCATTTAAAGGAGATCTAAAGAGAGCATATGATTGCGATGTACAAGCCGTACAAATATCAGAAAAACTATAAGACTACCAGGAAAAAGAAGACATTGCGAAGAAAGTTGAGAAAATAAACCCGGATGAAATCCAAATACCGCCAAAGAAGCCAAGCACCTTCACACCTCCTAAAGAAGCAGCCACAAAGACGATTGATCTATTAACTGGAGATCCAGAAAAAACATCAATAATCAGCGCGAGTTTGGATCCTAAATAGGAACTCGCGCTCACCGACTTTCTAAGGGACAACAAAGACATATTTGCATGGAAGCCAGCAGATATGCCAGGAGTCCCAAAGGAGTTGGCTGAGCACAAAATTGACACAAATAAAGGTTCAAAACCAATAAAACAAAAGCTACGCAGATTTGCACCAGACAGGAAAACAGCAATCAAAAAGGAAATTACAAAATTACTGGCAGCAGGGTTCATTAGAGAAATAATCAACCCGAATTGGTTGGCTAATCAAGTTTTGGTGGAGAAGAAGAACTCAAAAGAATGGCGTATGTGTGTGGACTACACAGACCTTAACAAACATTGTTCAAAGGACCCATATGGGCCACCAAGAATTGATCAAGTCATAGACTCGACAGCGGGATCATCGCTACTATCATTTCTCGACTGCTACTCAGGACACCATCAAATATCATTAAGGGAAGAATATCAAAGCAAAACATCTTTTATAACACCTTTCGGGGCATACTGTTACAAGTCAATGCCGTTCGGATTGAAAAATGCAGGAGCAACATATCAAAGAGCAATACAAACTTGCCTAGGAGATCAAATTGGAAGAAATGTTGAAGCATACATCGATGACGTAGTAGTCAAAACAAAAGAACCCGAATCACTGTTGGAAGACTTAGAAGAGACCTTCAAGAATCTAAAAGCATAGAAGTGGAAGCTCAATCCAACAAAATGCGTTTTTGGTGTACCATTAGGACAACTACTCGGTTTCCTAGTTAGCAACAGAGGAATTGAAGCAAGCACAAAACAAGTCAAAGCAATAATGGATATGAAGCCACCAAAAAAGATCAAGGACATACAAAAACTCACAGGATGTATGGCAGCTCTCAACAGATTCATATCGAAATTGGGAGAAAAATGACTACCCTTCTTCAAACTCCTAAAAGGAAAAAAGAACTTCGAATGGACAAAAGAAGAAAATCAAGCTTTCATCAAGCTAAAAGAATATTTATCATCATCCCCAATAATGACACCACCAAGAAATAAGGAGGACATGATGTTGTATATCACGACAACAAAAAACGTAGTAAGTGCAGCAATCATCGTGGAAAGAGAAGAACCTGGACGTACCTACAAAATACAAAGACTGTTATACTATATCAGCGAAGTACTCACGGAATCAAAAGTCAGATACCCACACGTACAGAAACTACTATATGCAGTACTCATATCATCAAGAAAGTTGAGGCATTATTTCTACGAGCACAAAGTAACAGTAGCAACCAACTTCCCGTTACAAGACATACTCAGAAACAAAGACGCAACAGGCCGAATATCTAAATGGGCAGTGGAACTCGGATCTCTAAATATAGATTTCAAACCAAGGACAACAATCAAGTCACAAATATTACCCGACTTCATTGCAGAATGGACAAAAATGACACAAAAAGAACCCGAACCAATAAGAGACCACTGGAAGATGTACTTTGATGGTTCTCTGAAACTTGGAGGGGCTGGAGCAGGTGTACTATTGATTTCCCCAGAAGGAAGACAATTAAAATACATACTACAAATATTATGGCAAGAAACAAATAATGAAGCAGAATATGAAGCACTCATACACGGATTAAAAGTGGCAGCCACCCTGGGAATCAAAAGAGTTCTCGCTTATGGAGATTCAACAGTAGTAATCAATCAAGTAAACAAAGAGTAGGACTGTTCAAAAAACAACATGGATGCATACTGTGCAGAAGTAAGGAAACTCGAGAAGAACTTCGAAGGATTAGAAATCCAACACGTCTTGAGAGATTCAAATGTGGCAGCAGATATCTTGTCAAAGTTGGGATTAGACAGAGCAAAAGTACCACCAGGAATATTTGTAGAAGAACTCGCAAAGCCATCAATCCAAGAAATCAGTAAACAAAAAGAAGACCCAATGGACATAGACAAGATAAAAGAACCCGACACCTCAAGACAGATCCTCAACATAGAAAGCGATTGGAGACAACCATTCATAGATTATAAGAAGGAAAACAAACTACCCGGAGACAACGTAGAAGCAACAAGGGTTATAAGGAAAAGCAAAGCCTATGTCCTCGTAAAGGATAAATTATACAAAAGAGCAGCATCTTCTGGAGTATTATTAAAATGCGTATCTACGCAGAAAGAAAAAGGAGATATTGGATGAAATCCACTCGGGCTGCTGTGGAAATCATGCAGCATCCAGAACATTAATCGGCAAAGCATTCAGAAGTGGATTTTATTGGCCAACAACACTCAAAGACGCAGAACAATTAGTCAAGACATGCAAAAATTACCAAATGTTTGCAAGACAATCACATGTTCCAGCACACAATCTAATCTGCATACCACCAGCCTGGCCTTTTTCATGCTGGGGGCTAGATCAAGTCGGACCTCTCAAAAAGGCAAAAGGAGGATTTGAATACATATTTGTGGCAGTAGACAAATTCACCAAGTGGATTGAATACAAACCACTCATCAAATACAGTGCAGAAAAAGCAACGGAGTTCATACAAGACATCATGCACAAATTTGGGATGCCCAACAGAATAATCACAGATCTCGGATCACCATTTACAACAAAGGAATTCTAATATTGGGTAAGAGATTGCGGAATAGAGCTAGATTATGCATCAGTAGCTCACCCTCAGGCAAACGGACAAGTTGAAAGAGCCAATGGGCTATTATTACAAGGCCTAAAGCCAAGATTATATGAAGACCTAAAAGACTATGGAAGCAAGTGGATAGAAGAACTACCAAAAGTGGTATCGGGCTTAAGAACCCAAATCAGTAGAGCAACAGGCTATTCACCTTTCTTCCTAGTATACGGATCAGAAGCCGTATTACCAATTAACTTGATATGGCAATCACCAAGAATCGAACAATACGATGAAGGAGAAGCCGAAGAAACAAGACGACTAGAGATTAACTCAATCGAAGAAATAAGAGACAGTGCAGTAATACAAAATGTAAGATACTTACAAGGCTTACGAAGGCACTACGACAGAAATACGCATCCAAGAACGTTAAAACCAGGAGATCTGGTGCTACGACTAATTCAAAAGAAAGAAGGAAGACATAAACTACTCAGCCCATGGGAGGGTCCTTTTATCATCAAGACAGCAATACAACCTGAAACTTACGAGCTAATGATAGAAGATGGAATTCAACTAAGCAATACCTGACATATCAGCCAACTCAAGAAATTCTACAACTGAAGACATAAGATACAAGACATCAAGAACAAACCGGTAGTTTGCACAATGAGAGGCACTGTCTGTAGTCAGTTGTTTCGTGAGGCAACTTGACAAACCGACTGCTTTACACCATGAGAGGCACAGTCTGGTTCATATATAAGTCTACCATTTCGTGAGGCGGCATGACAAGCTGACAACTTTGCACCATGAGTGGCAATGTCTAGCATTTTTAAGTCGGTTGTTTCGTGAGGCAACCCGACAAACCGACTGCTTTGCACCATGAGTGGCACGATCTGGTTCATATATAAGTCTACCGTTTCGTGAGGCGGCATGACAAGCTGATAGCTTTGCACCATGAGTGGCACTATCTAGCATTTTTTAAGTCGGTTGTTTCATGAGGCAACCCGACAAACCGACTGCTTTGCACCATGAGCGGCACAGTCTGGTTCATATATAAGTCTACCGTTTCGTGAGGCGGCATGACAAGCTGATAGCTTTGCACCATGAGCGGCACTGTCTAGCATTCTTAAGTCGATTGTTTCGTGAGGCAACTTGACAAACCGATTGCTTTACACCATGAGCGACACAGTCTGGTTCATTTATAAGTCTACCATTTCGTGAGGCGGCTTAACAAGCTGACAACTTTACACCATGAGCGGCACTGTCTAGCATATTTAAGTCAGTTGTTTCATGAGGCAACTCGACAAACCGACTGCTTTGCACCATGAGCGGCACAGTCTGGTTCATATATCTACAAGTCTACCGTTTCGTGAGGCGGCATGACATCAAACTACTCGACGCAACAAAAAATCAGTCAACCTCGACGACAGACCGACTGCTTTGCACCATGAGCGGCATAGTCTGGTTCACATATCTACAAGTCTACCGGTATGACATCAAACTACTCGGCGCAACAAAAAGCATCAGTCTACCTCGACGACAAACCGACTGCTTTGCACCATGAGCGGCACAGTCTGGTTCATACATCTACAAGTCTACCGTTTCAAGAGGTGGCATGGCAAATACCAAACTACTCGGCACAATAAAGAAGAACAGTCTACCTCGACGACATCTATGGCACAACATGCCTGCTTGAAGAGCAGCGCAAACTCGGCACAACAAAGACAGCAAGTCAAATGCTATTACAACAGAAAGTGATATCTACTACTCCAGCATCAGAAACTACTCGTCCAAAATAACAAGACTACTTCGAAATCACTCAGAAATTATCAAAAGCAATGACAAAGATCCTCAACACCTAACTCAGAGGCACAAGACATTTTATGAACAAAAATATCTCCAGTATAGTCATCAAGGCACAAAAGCCAATAATATTACCCAGAAAGAACTCGGGAATTCAGAAGCATCTACAAAGCCTAATGCAGAGGCATAATACTACAAGTGTTAATCAAAGAACTCGACATGGCTTACAAATATCAAAACGAGGTATTCATCAGAAGGACAAGCAAGTCAATCAGAAAACAAACTGCACGACAGCAGAAGACAGAAGCATTACAACATCAAGACGAAGCTTGACAATATATTAAGCAAAAGTATCATTTAGAGTATATTACAAGGTCATCACTCAAAGACAAGTAAATGTTTCTTATCAAGAAGAAGGAGACAACACTTTCATCTGGCTAAATATTTTGCGACAAAGCTCTTGGACTTCAGGCTTTGATTGTTCCCACCTCGCCAAGAGATCGGCGTCCATCGGATCTTCAAGGATTCGATCCAAAGGCACATCAGGAGCAAGGGCTCGAACAAAAGAAACAACATTGTTTATACAACGCTCAAACCCATTCTCCACAAATTCTCGGAAACGAGAAGGCAGTGCAGGAATTAAGGTCTTCAAGCCTTCCTTAGCATCTTCTTCATGACAGACGGCAGCTATGACAGGCTTCACAGCAGCATACAAAGATTTATATCGTTCATGAACATGCAGAAGCTGAGACTGCAACTCTTGCTCCAACTTCAAAAGCTGGAAAAGACAAACAATTCAGAAAGCTAAGAATAAGAACGACAAAAAGACAGAAGACAACAAGCAATCACTAAACTCACAACTTCAGTTTTCTTCTCTGAAGACTCAAGACAAAGAGACAAGTCTTTCTTCTCTTCATTCAAAGTCACCGAAGCTTGTTCAGTAGCTACAAATGAGAATATCAGAAAGAGAAACACAAAAATTAGGGAAAATATAAGAATACTTACCAGCCAGCTTATCCTTCAAATCAGAAAGGGCAGGAGATGAAGAAGCTTTTTCCTGCTCCAAAGCGGCTCAAGCTTGAGATAGCTCAAGCCGAACCCTATCAAAGTCAGCTTGAAGAGCAGCAGTCGACTAAGTCTCCAAGGAAGAAGTAGCCAACTCCCGACAGACATCCTGAAAAAAGACAAGAATCAAAATAAAGCACAAACAAATAGACCAAAGAAGAGAGATATGAACAAATACCTTCAATTCAGTTCCAAATGACACTGACAAATCATTCCAAGAAGAAACAAGTTTTTGAACTCGCTCAACCCGGCTAAGTTGAATCTCTGGCCCTTGAATGAGTAAAGGCACTGCTGGAGAAAAAGTCGAAGCTTTGCCCAAAATGTTCAACTCAGGTACCTCAAGAAGAGGCACACTAGCGGGAGGACAAGCACCAACTAACTCAGAAGTACCTGCCACACTTACAACATCAAGAGTGCAAAAACCCACGAGAGACAAAACAGAAAAAATCAAGAAGAAAAATAAAAGCAAAAATCTCCATTAGCAAGACAAAAAGTACCCTACCTTCCTAAGATGGAGCAAGAGCATAAGAAGAAGGCCTAAAAGAAAAAGCAAAAGCAGGAATATTAGGCAAATACAATTAAAGATATGAACATCATACAACAAAATTAACTTACGTGGCAGACTTGCTGAAGGAAGCGGCAACAGAAGCAAAGGAAAGCTTGGGGATGTCGAAAGAAAAATCATCATCAAGCAATAACGAAGAAGAAATCGGAATAGCTGAAGGAATCGGAGTAGCCTCCCTAGAAGACTGACCAGCAGATGATCTATGACTGAATAAAACTCACAATAAGGAAAGGATCTCTGGACAGAAATTACAAAGACATCAAGAAAACAACTCACGGAGGATGAGTAAGAGGAGGATCATCATCTGAACATTCTTCATCAAGAAGGACGGACTGACCATCTGAAAAATAACAAAACAGAAGAATAAAGAAGAGTTGTATACAAAACAACTCAGATGACAAATACAACCCTCACCTACAATAATGTTACCTATGGGAGCACGCGGCCGAGGAGAACGACGATGGGTGGCAGGAGCAAGTGAAGAAGGTTGAGCAGAAGACTCAAGCTTCATTTTCCTAGAAAAGATTTCAAGTTGAGCAATCCGAGGATCAGGAGTATACGGCACATACCCATCAATAATACAAAATCCAGGGAGCAACCTGGAAGAAGAACTCGAAGCCACAGTGACTTCAGCTGCAGTCTCCTTAGGAACAAAAGCCTCAGGCCCAAAAGGCAAATCTAGCCTAAAAGAATGACCATGATCCTAAAATACAAAGCAAATCATCAACAAAACAAGAACTCAGAGGAAAGAAATAAAAACAAACCAATAAGTCACTAACCTGAGGAGGAGGATTTCTAGCATGGTACTCAGAAATTTGGGGAGGAATGGCAGACACACCACTCAGGACTCTCCCCAAGAGATCAAACATGTCATCTTCAGACAACTCGGACTCAGGAATGATCCGGGAAGGATCAGAAGAACCAGTATATTCAAAGCCAAGATTCTCCCTCTGCATGAGAGGCTGAATCCGGCGACGATAGAAACTGGCAATCAACCCATTGCCAGTCAACCCGGATTGCTTCAAGAAACTTATCCGGGTTAGCAGAGGTCTAATAGCCAGAGACTCAGAAGGAGACAAAGGATCGCACCAACGAGGAAGAGAAGTTGGAAGGGCAGCAAGATCAAGTGAGAAGTAAGCATCAGGCTTGGAAATGTAGAACCACTTATCCGCCCAATCCTTAACTGACTCATAGAGAGTAAAGGAAAAGTAAATGGCCTTCATACCCTGACGAAATTGAAGAGCGCAACAGCCCAAGGAACGACTGGGAGTCTTTTCATGAAATCGAAGGCGAAAGAAGTGCCAAAAAAGAAGAAGGCAAGGCGGGATGCCGATAAAGGCCTCACATAAGTGAGCAAATGAAGCAAGGAAAAGAACCCCGTTAGGGGTCAGATGATGAAGCTGGATGCCATAAAACGGAGGAACTCCATCAAGAAGTCTGACAGAGGAAAACAAAGTCCGGCATGGACAAAGGAAACAAAAAGAATGTGCTGATCAGGAGAAGGGCTGGGAATCACATGCTCACCAGGCAAAGAGTAGCCAGAATAAACCCGCGCCTGAAGCAACCCGTGCGCAACAAGCAAATCCAAATCCGCCTCTTGAGTCGACGGCTTAGGAGATTGCTTCATCTGATGAGACATCTCGACGAACTCAGGATTCTCTATACGATCCAAGATAGTATCTTCGTCCATGAATTCAGCCTTGCTCTTACTCTTGTTCTTGTTCTTCTTCACCATCCGGCAGATCAAGGACAACCAGAGCAGCGGCGACAGTTAGGGTTTTGCATGTAAAGGGAAGAGTTTTTTACCGCAAGGTAAAAAATAAGAAATAATAAAAGGGCAGATTTATAAGGAAGCGTTACCTACAGTGGAAAGTACAGTAACGGAAAAATACCATCAATTACGGAGCGAAACCTAAAGCTGTTAGACAACACCGCTTTTTCAGAGTACACAGACAGCTCGCAAAAGAACCCGGTCATTACAAGCAAGACAAGATACAAAAACTGGGAAGATTGAGACAAAAATTCTTTGATTCCTTATTTCTCAAATACAAGTCTCGAGCATAGACTAAATATAAAATTACAAACAGATAACTGCCGAAAGGAGCTAGTACAAGTCGGTAGCTAAGAACCCGGTCGAATTCGAGGTTAAGACAACCCAAACCAAGATTCCATATTGACAGACGGAGCCAAACAACTCGGATTTGTGCAATACCCAGCAGAGCAATGCACACCCAAGCTATCAAAGGTAGCTGAAGCAGAATCCGAAAGCCATTCAAGATTGGCAGCGAGAGACGCAGTAAAACAGTAGTGACCAAATTCAAGTCATACAGATCAGCATTAGCACGCACCAAAATGACACAGCACAGGACTGTCCAAGGAATGCTTCTTCAACCAAGACCGTGAGAACAGTCAGAGGCACTGGATTAGGACACTGGTAGATCAGGCAGCACAACATGCGACAACCTCATCACAAGATCTACACCATTTGCCTCAAAATCGCCCACAGCTTGGTCCTACCCTGAAACCAGCTATCTACTGGTTTCTATCACAAGAGCTACACCATTCACTAGATTACAACCAAGAAAGAGAAGAAAGAAGCCCAGGGGCTCGTCAAGCTCGCCCACTACAATATCCATGATGCAACAAAGGACCTCTTACAAGGAAAACAGAAGATATGTGACAAGGAAATAATACTATAGCTATTTATAGAAGAACAACGGGTGCACATACACCAAGTCCATAAAGAAAGGACAACATCAGCAATAGTACATAAAGAGAGCAGTAAAGGCAAAAGATTCTACAAGGACTACATTGATGAGAGAAATATGGTTACAATAAAGACAGTACATCAGGGTACTACACAGAATATCCGAAAGAATATTCCAGGACAATCATACAACTAGCAACAGCTTCACAGGCCACAAAAACAACTCGGCCAACAATCTTACAAGAACTCTTCAAGACCAGAATAAAGCCTCTTCTACAACAAAAGACCACAAGTGATAAGATATAAGGGCTAAAACCAAGGATGGATCAGATCTACCACCAAAGAAGAACCAGCACTTGGCGAAAAACTTGCAAAGTAAAACAATCCAGAACTCCCGCACAGCATGAGGAAAGTTCTGGTCGATAGGCAGAAAGCCACTCCTAGCAAATGAGATTGGACAGTTCCAGCTCTAGCCTTTCCAGCAGGAGTTCGGTGCAAGCATGCATGGCTAGGAAAATGAAGCGTACAACTTCAATCAACTCAGGAGCGGCAACGGTTACAGCCTGGAGCTCAGCAGACAGATAGAGAAGGCATGGAAGCCACATCACAAGACTTCTTCTACCTGCTATACCAAACTTCCCAAGAAAATCTAACCGAGGAGTTAGTCTACCTCCAACTCCATTCACAAGAATTCTTCTACCCACTCGACTACCAGAAGGCGGGCATAAGCCCGGGGGCTGCTCAGTTTCACTCAGCAGCATGAGCACCGAACCCTAAGAATCGAGCTATCAGTGCAAGCACAACGCAATATATAACCAGGAAGAGCCACCAAAAGTCAAAAGTCACGAGAAAGAAAAGCAAGAAAACAACAAAAGCTGACCAAAGCAAACAGTGAAAGCAAGATTCCACACATCCGTGGAAGCACAGTACCTACCCGTGAACAAAATCAGACAGAAGTGGAGTATTTCAGAACCTGAAAAGAACTCGGAGAAGGCTCGGGGGCTGGAAATACATACCACACAAAGTTTTTCTCGGATCCTCCGAATACTTGTACCAAGTAATCAGACGCTCGGGGGATACACTCAATGAGTGCACCAAAGGTGCATAAATATCATAAGACGAAGAACACAGAAGATCATTTCACGATTTTCCTTCAAGAAGAACTTGGCTTGCTTCCAAAAGCAACCCGGCATATTGAAGAAAAATCATGAGATGCTCGGGGGCTTATCGATGGGATATCCCATAGGGTACCCATGGACCGGCTTACCTGAGTTTTGGGCCTCCTTTCCTGAGCCCAAAAAGGAAGATGGACAGAAGAAACCGAATTCTATTCGGTGAAGACGACAAGACCGAAGCACAGCTTAGGACTCTAAGTTTGTAACCGAGTAGGATTAGAGCAACCCTCGACCAGTTCCTAGACTATAAAGGGCTGGTGAGGGTATCACCCAAAAAACAACCTGAACATACTACGCAACACCCGATACGCAGAGCGGCGCACAACACTTTGTATTACGATCAAGATCAATAACATGCGATCAACTGGACGTAAGGTTATTACTCAACCTAGTCGAGGGCCTGAACCAGTATAAATCGTGTGTCCCTGCGTGTCCAACCACCAAGATTTTACTATTCGCCGAGGCACGAACTACTGTCTCGGGTAACCCCGTGGCAGGCTATCGGTGGTAAAACATCGAAAGTGCTTTGGATGGAAACGAGTACAATAGAGTGATGAATGTGGATGTGGCCAAGCAAATTTGGGACACCCTACATCTAGCTCATGAAGGTGTAGATAAGGTGAGAAAGGCAAAGATTGATTTGATGATGGCCAAGCTCAATAGGTTTGTGATTGTGGAAGGTGAAGGGCCACAAGAGATATTTGACTGGTTGATGATCATGGTTGGCAAGATTAGAGGATATGGTTGTGAGGAGCTTGATGATCACAAGGTAGTGAAAACCATGTTGGAAACTTACTCACCAAGGAATGAGACCGTGATCACCTTGATTAGAGACAAGAAGAAGTTTGAGCACTTCACTCCCAATGATGTGCTTGGAAGATTGTTGACCTTTGACATGCAAAGAGAGGAAGAAAATGAGAGAAGAAAGCTTGAAGAGTTGCAATCAAAGCTTGATGGAATGAAGATCAAGGATGTGGCTCTCAAAAATCAAGCAAGGCAACCAAGAAAATCTTCCTAAGCAAGAAAGAGGGAGCAAGCAAGCATTTTTAAGCAAGCCCAAGAAAATGAAGCAAGTGCAACAAGAAGATGACTCCACCTCCTCCTCAAGTGATGATGAAGATGATGGGGCTGATTTTGAAGAAATCAAAGATATGGCATTCTTCATCAAGAAATACAACAAAGGCTTGAAGCAAAATGGGTACAAGTTTGTGAAGAGAAGATTCCCTAGCAAGAAGAAGAGAACTTGCTACAATTGTGGAAGCACCGAGCACTTTATTGCTAAGTGCCCAAATGAGAAGAAAGATGGCTTCCACAAGAAAGAGAGACAAGATGACAAGTTTGAAAGAAAGAGAAGGTTCAAGCAAGTGGGTGAAGCCCACATCGGTCATGAATGGGATTCATCACTAGAGAGCCAAAGTGATGAGGATGAGAAGCTTGCAACCATTGCTATCCAAGAGCTATCTTCTACACCAAGGCTTTTCAACAACATGAGTGATGATGATGACTACTACTCCCCTCACATTTGTCTTATGGCAAAGGGTGAGAAGGTAAAATCAAAAGCCAAAATCCTTCCTCCCTCTCATGATGATTCTAGCAGTGATATTAGTGACACCTCTTGTGATGAAGGTTCTAGTGATGAAGAAATGGATGAAATCATAAAGAACCTAAATCCTAAAATCACACTAATAATCACTAAGCTAAAGGAGGAATTAGAGGGAATTCAAGTAGAGTTGGACAATAGAGAAAGTGACCTTGATGATCTTGAAAAAATGTATATTGCCAACAAGGAAGCTCTTAAGGAAGAGAGAAGTGAGGTGAAATCATTGCAAAAGGTTTTGGCCAAAGAGCAAGGAGATCATGCTCTCACTAAGAAGGCTAATATTTCACTCCATGAAAAGTATTGTGTCTTGGATGCAAAGCACAAAGAAATGGAGTTGCAATATAACCTTCTTTGGGAGAGCAACCCACAACCCTCTACCTTAAAGGATACCTCTATTCCCTCCACTAGCCAAGGTTGTGGAAGATGTTTTAAAATTGATATAAATGCTTATTCCACTAACCTTGCTAATATGGAAGCCATGAGAAAGGAGATTGCAAGACTCAATACTTTGCTACATGAAAAGTGCAATGATGATAAGAAATCAGCAAGTGGCAAAGTTGATCAACCAAAGAAGCCACAATTCAAAGATGGAAGACATCCTTTCATCAAAGATGGACTTGGCCTCACTCATGCAGGCAAAGAGAATGGAAGAAAGGTTGTTAAAGGAATTGAATGTGTTCAATTTGTGAGCAGTGGGAGAATAGGTATAGAGAGGCCTGCACAGCCAGTGGCACAAGCCTCACCCCGAGCAGCACAGCCACCCAAGGGCGGCAGTGCCGCTCCCCGCAGAAAAGGGAAGGCCACCTGTGACCCCACTACCCACAGAAAGCACACTAAAGAGGTGCATAAGGTGAAGAATGAGGTGCAGAAGCCAAAAGAAACTATCTGGGCCACCCTAAATAGATATTCATATCAATCAAAGGCTCAAGCATCTCGCTCAAGTTTGAAATCTTGCTTTGAGTTGAAGAACAATAGCAAGGGTGAAGTGATTGCCAAGCATATTGGCAATGGAAAGAATATTTACATCAATACTTTCATTTGGGTTCCTAAGACTCTTGTTACTAACATGCAAGGCCCCAAGAATCTTTGGGGACCTAAATCAAGGAAATAAACTTGTTTTGTAGGCATACTCCTCCGGTGGATCAAGTTGGGTGCTTGATAGTGGATGTACAAATCATATGACCGGAGAAAGGAGTATGCTTATTTCATATACCCCCTCAACCAATGCTAGTGAGAACATTGTCTTTGGAGACAACTCAAAGGGGGATGTGATCGGTCTTGGTAAAGTTGCTATAACTCTAGATCATTCTATCTCTAATGTTTTGCATGTTAATTCGTTGAGTTACAATTTGTTGTCTATGTCACAACCTTGTGAGATTGGCTACAATTGTCTCTTTACGGATAAGGGTGTGAAAGTTCTTAAGAGGGAGGATTCCTCTATTGTCTTTACGGGTTGTTTGAAGGGCAAGCTTTACCTAGTTGATTTCAACAAAAGTAAGGCTAAGCTTGAGACTTGTTTAGTGGCAAAATCTAGCATGGGTTGGCTTTGGCATCGCCGACTAGCCCATGTTGGGATGAGGAACTTGGCCAAACTCCTAAAGAATGAACACATTCTTGGACTAACAAATGTTCATTTTGAGAAAGATAGGATATGTGGAGCATGCCAAGCCGGGAAGCAAGTAGGTGTACCTCACCCATCAAAGAGCATCATGACCACTACTCAACCTTTGGAGTTGATTCATATGGATCTCTTTGGACTGGTTGCCTACATAAGTATCGGGGGTAACAAATATGGATTAGTAATTGTTGATGATTATTCCCGTTTCACTTGGGTGTTCTTTGTTTATGATAAGTCTCAGGTACAAGACAAGGTGATAACCTTTGTGAGAAGAGCTCAAAAGGAATTTGGTCTCCCAATCAAGAAAGTGAGAAGTGATAATGAGACCAAGTTCAAGAACACCATGGTGGAAGAGTTTCTTGATAATGAGTGCATCAAACATGAGTTTTCAGCTCATTACACCCCTCAACAAAATGATGTAGTAGAGAGGAAGAATAGGACTCTAACTGATATGGCAAGGACAATGCTTGATGAATATAAGACTCCGTACATCTTTTGGTATGAGGCAATCAACACCGCGTGTCATGCCATCAACCGTCTCTATCTACGCAAGAAGCTTAAGAAGACTTCCTATGAACTCCTAACCGGTAACAAACCAAAGGTGTCTTACTTTAGAGTTTTTGGGTGCAAAGTGTTCATTCTCAACAAAAGACCCAAAACCTCTAAGTTTGAACCTAAAGTTGATATTGGCATATTACTTGGTTATGGATCAAATGAGCATGCCTATCGTGTCTACAACCAAACCGTTGGTAGAGTTGAGATCACGATAGATGTGACATTTGATGAATCTAGTGGCTCTCAAGTAGAGCAAGTTGATGCAAGTGTTGTAGGAAAGGAGGATCCACCATGTGAAGCAATCAAGGACTTGGCCATAGGAGAAATTAGGCCATTGGAAGAAGAAGATGTTGATCATGAGGAACCTCAAGGTGTTGCTGCTCAAGATTCCGATGTCATACTCAACAACCAACAGCAGCAAACACCTGCTGCAGTTTAGCAGGGTGGCAGTGCCGCCCCTAGGGCTGACAGTACCGCCCCCAGTGAACCAGCAGCAGGCAGTCTAGCAAGCGCTCCATCACCTCAAGGGCTTAACTTAGAGCCAATATTTGAACAAGAACAAGATGCGAGTGCAACAGAAGATCAAGGTGGTGTTGAACACCCAAGACTGCGCCAAACTATACAACAGGATCATATCGTTGACAACATTCTTGGAAGCATCCGCAAGGGGGTAACAACTCGTTCTCATATTGCAAACTTTTGTCAATATTACTCGTTTGTTTCCTCCTTGGAACCCTTAAAGGTAGATCAAGCACTTGATGACCCGAATTGGATTATGGCTATGCAAGAAGAGCTAAACAACTTTGAAAGGAATCAAGTGTGGACCTTGGTGGAAAGGCCCAATACCAATGTGATAGGCACCAAATGGGTATTCCGCAACAAGAAAGATGAGAATGGTGTGGTGACAAGGAACAAGGCAAGATTGGTGGCTCAAGGGTTCACTCAAGTAGAGGGCTTGGACTTTGAAGAAACTTATGCATTAGTGGCAAGACTTGAAGCAATTCGAATGCTTCTAGCCTTTACTACCCATCATGACTTCAAGTTATATCAAATGGATGTCAAGAGTGCATTTCTCAATGGCCCAATACAAGAGTTGGTTTATGTTGAGCAGCCACCCAGTTTTGAAGACCCCAAGTTCCCCAACCATGTCTTCCAACTCCAAAAGGCGCTCTATGGGCTTAAGCAAGCACCAAGATCATGGTATGAATGCCTTAAGGAATTCTTGCTCAAGCAAGGCTTTGAAATAGGCAAAGCCGATCCTACCCTCTTCACTCATAAGATCAATAAAGATATTTTTGTGTGCCAAATATATGTCGATGACATAATATTTGGTAGTACTAATTCTTTGTTTTGTGAAGAGTTTAGTAGGACTATGACTAAGAGGTTTGATATGTCCATGATGGGTGAGCTCAAGTTCTTCCTTGGTTTTCAAATCAAGCAATTGAAGGAAGGGACTTTTCTATGCCAAGCAAAGTACACCCAAGATATGCTAAAAAAGTTTGACATGGTGAATGCAAAGCCTATCAAAACTCCCATGCCAACCAATGGACATCTTGATCTTGATGTAGAAGGGAAAGTCGTGGACCAAAAGGTATATCGTTCCATCATTGGCTCTCTACTTTACCTTTGTGCATCTAGGCCGGACATAATGCTTAGTGTGTGCATGTGTGCTAGATTTCAAGCTAACCCAAAAGAGTGCCACTTGGTGGTGGTTAAGAGAATCTTGAGATATTTAGTACACACTCCTAACCTTGGCTTGTGGTATCCTAAGGGCTCCAAGTTCGATCTACTTGGCTATTTGGATTCTGATTATGCCGGTTGCAAGGTAGACCGAAAAAGCACTTCGGGGACGTGTCAATTCCTTGGATGGTCCCTAGTGTCTTGGGGTTCTAAAAAGCAAAATTGTATAGCCCTTTCCACCGCCGAGGCCGAGTATGTTGCAGCCGGCGCTTGTTGTGCTCAACTACTTTAGATGAGGCAAACCTTAAAAGATTTCGGATGTTAATTCACCAAGATACCTCTCTTGTGTGATAACGAGAGTGCCATTAAACTTACAAATAACCCAATTAGTCACTCTAGAACAAAACACATAGACATCCGTCATCACTTCTTGAGAGACCACGAATTAAAAGGAGATATCGCAATTCGCCATGTGAGCACCGAAAAACAACTAGCCGATATCTTCACTAAGCCTCTAGATGAGACAAGGTTTTGTGCTTTGCGTAGTGAGCTAAATATACTTGATTCTCATAACCTTGGTTGAACTATAGCACATATTTGTTTGTCAACCTAGCGACATAGGAAAAGCTTTATGAAAATCTTTAATATTGTGTTTCAAAACGTTTTTCAAAAGACCAACTAAGGCTCATGACCATTGTCTGTAATGTTGAATGCTTACTGGTCATGATACTTAGGCATATATGTCCATATCTAATATAGAAAACAGTCCAACTGGATTTAGTCCAGTATCTGTCCTTTGGGCAGATTCGGGTGAATCTTTTGTGGACCCGTGGGCCTTTATAAAACCAATCCATTGTTGAGTGCCCATGACCATTCCGCCTCTCTTTCGACCAAAACCCTCCTCACCTCTCCTCTCTTCCATAGAGGTGACCTAGGAGCTCCATTGTCGTCCCCTTGGCCGGCATTGCCGCTCCTCAACCCTCCACCATCAACTTTCTACGAGATTGGTGGACGTGCTGCTTGTGGAAGGCAGCCCTCTCCTCTTTCCCCTTCAATCCCATGATTTGGAAGCAAGATGAATCCTAGTGGTGAAGGAAGTACAGCCGGTGGCAGGAGGAAGCGGGTTGGCAAGGTGCCAAGTCGCAAGGCCAGTGGGAAGATGCAGATGCCTTTTGACAGAGATGCAGCATTCTAGCAAGAAGAGAGAGATCAGATGGAGGGTTATGAGATTCCTCAGTGGCCAGAGACACCACTGTACCTCACTGAGTTTGATCCCAGGTACATACAGAAGGTTGAGGGTGAGTACTTGCTTGCAGCACCTCAGGACACTTTCAGCACCCTATCATAGACTACTCCAGATCATGGAAGACGACTCAGGAGGCCAGGGCTGTCAATCCCTACACAGTGCCAAAGATGAGAGGTATTGATTATCGCTTCTGGAATATCTTTCATTCCAATTTCTATGCTACCGCCATCTATGCTAGGCCAACTAGCAAGATTTGCAAGATGCAGTACATTGACTTTGCTGAGTTGGAGAGCAGGCAGGATACTCAGTTGACAGGAGCTATCAGTGTGTGTGACCATTTTCAGATGACTGACATCATGGGCTTCAGGTATGATTGGAACACAGAGATTCTTGCTCCGTTCCATGCTACTTACTTCTAGGATCAGGAGGATGATGTGATTCATTGGATGACTGACGGTCGCCACTACCGTTGTGAGTATATCATGTTCTATCGGATTCTTGGTTTTGGGAGAGATCATAGGGCTTTACCTAGTATCCACTAGGGTGCTAGAGCTGAGCCACATACAGTGAGCTACATTTGGGAGGATCAGGATGATGCAGTGCCCAACTATTCCAGGACAAACCTCAGGAGCCTTCACTATATTCTGAACAACTTCATCAGGGTAACCCTCAACCCCAAGGACAATGCTACTGATCTTAATGGATATATCACTAATGTTCTTGCTCGGTTTTCCAATGGTGAGAGGTTCAGCATTTCCAGGTTTATTTGGGTTGAGCTTGCTACTGCTTTGGATGATGCTAGGAGGAGGCTACCTTATGCTCCTTATCTGTAGTTTGTGATTGAGAGGGTCACTGGGATGAGGTATCACAAGGATTGTGAGCACACCATGTGTGTGATCAAGAAGACCAGAGGAGGTGCACCACCAGCTACTGCTCCACCAGTTCCACCTGCTACAGGTGGTGGCACTTCTCACAGGTAGAGGGATATTCCTGAGAGTTCTCGCTCTCACTCATGCTCACATGTCAGATCTAGCGGGAGGAGGATGAAGAATCTTGGAGAATGGATCAAGGCCATCTTTACTACTTGCACATACCAGGCCAGGATCACTTATGAGGAGCAGATGGCTAACAAAGAGGCTATCAGGGGAGCTAGGGAGGAGGCCGGTCTTCCACCGCTTGCACCAGTAGAGGTTCCACCCATGTTTCCTAACTTACCACACTTGTCAGCTTCTAGTGATGACGATGAGGATAATGATGATGATGATGAGATCATAGAGCAGGGTCAGTGGGACAGTTCTCAGTGGGCTCCTTGTGACCGTGTGTATGGCAAAAGGCCACGTCGTCAGCAGCAGTAGCAGGATGAGGAGGAGATTGCAGGGCCTTCTATAGCTACACCACCACCTCGCCGCTCAGCCCGTCAGCGCTTCACACAAACCACACACCGGGATGGTCACGCCGTGATCTACAACGATGATGAGGAGTGATTGGTTCCCCTTCTCTTTTCTTCTCTTTTTGGCGCTTGATGCCAAAGGGGGAGAAGTTTAGGGGGGTCAAATCTTTTCGCTGCAGTTTGAGCTTCATGTCATATCCGTTGAGAGTTAGTTTGATAGCATGTGAGGTTGAGTGCCATTGCAAAACTCTATTTTATATAATAAGACACTAGTTTGACTCTATTTGTGTTGGATATGGACATGTATTTATGGATTTCGATTTAGATTGTCATATTCTGTGCTTGAGGTGCTTTAGACCTGTTTTAACCTGTGTAGAAAACTGTCTGTTACCTGACTATTATAGTCAGGGCGGCAGTGCCGCCCTCTGCTACAACAGCCAAGGTTGAGTGTCTTTATTTGATATAAACTGTCATTTGCATCACATTCTATCTTGTGACACATATTTTGAGCACCCCACAACAAGCATGGATGTAGGAGGAGGCCCCAAATCACTTTGCATATGTGAAACTTGATTTCTTATACCAATTTGAGAATTCAAATCTCAATTCACATATTCAAGGGGAGTTCTCTACACCCATGACTTGTAAATCTCAGATTATTGATTATATTTTGTAAGCTTGAATTGGATTGTCATCAATCACCAAAAAGGGGGAGATTGAAAGTGCAATCAAGCCCTAAGTGGGTTTTGGTGTTGATGACCGCTTAATTCAAGAACTGATGAGATCTATTGAGATGACAAGCAGGTAATGACAAAAAGAGGAAGACATAGAGAAGGTGGAGGTACCCCAATTCTTGTGGTGGGTTCTCTACTCATCAAAGGTTTAAATTCATTTAAGGTTTGAATTTGAGTATAAGAATGCCGTACTATTAAGGGGGATCCTAGTGCTGTTTGATCAGATGTGAATCACATGCTCAACTCTTTACCTCTGACACGCACTCAGCTACCTCAGTGTCCAGTCCAAGATCCAAATCCAGGAGACACACTGAGCTAGAGCGGCAGTGCCGCCCTCTATTTCCAGCAACTTTTCTTGACTATAAATACCCGGTGGAACGGTCTCCACCTCACCAGTTCAGTACCCCTTCGTCTTCCTCCGAATCCGACCGTTTGAAATAGAGCTCTCTCTCCCTCCCTCTCACTCCATTGTTGACCTTCACCCTCCAAGCAATCTCACACTTCCAACCATAGATTCTTAAGGGAAAAGGCAGCAAAACACTCCTAGAGAGCGGATCTACTACTTCCCAAAGTCTAAGAGCTTGTGGTTTTTGTTTGGCCGGCGGTGCTAGGGTTTGTTACCCTTGGAGCTTGCTCCTAGCCGGCTAGGCGTCACCCTAGAGCTTGCCCCTCGCTTGTGGCAGCCTAGGGAGGTTTGTAATCGCTGTGTGAAGCTAAGATATTACCCCTCATCTCAAGGATTCACTTCCTTGACTTGAGATTGAGTTGGAGTTGCAAAGCTCCAAGCCTTTGTGGCACCTCAACAACGTGGACTTAGACAAGCCTTGGTGGCGAGCTGAACCACGAGATAAATTCTTGTGTCTTGTGTGCTGGTCCCCTAGGGTTTATTTCTTGCAACATATTTTGTGCTAGGTTTTGTGTTGGTGATTCGAGGAAAGGAAGCATTTCTGTGGTAAATAGTCTTCGAACTGGTTATTGTGTTGATTTTGGAGGGAAGAACTCACCTTGGTATCTAGTATCTCCCTGCCAAACCTCATCTCATTCTGCTTATTATTCTTAGGCCGGCAGCGCCGCCCTCTATAGGCCGGCACTGCCGCCCTGGTGCTTGACATTTGCTCGAGTTGAATTTTGACAGGCCTATTCACCCCCCTCTACGCTATTTACCCTTCCAGAGATCCTACATGCACCTCATCTCTATCTCCATCTCTACTCCCCTTCTCCACTCTCTCTCCCTCGCTCCTCGTCCCGGCCGCCGCGGCTCCTCGCGCACGCGGCAAGGCGGCGCCACACCCGCTCGGCAGCACGGCGCGCTGGGCACGGCCCGCCCCCCGCTCTCCCCCTCCCCCGTACGTCTCCTGCAGGCGCTCCGCCAGGACACACGCGGCGGCGCGGCGTTGCCAGGCCCGCCGGTGGTTGCCCTCCGGCGTGCTGACGGCCGCTGCCCCGCCCCCGCCATCGCGCGCCCCCCTCTCCATCTCCCCTCTCCCGGTGCCGTGGCGCACAGGTGCGGGCGTATCACAGACATATTTGCATCCGCGCGCGGTTAGGCCTCACAGATTTACGTTCAATACGTCAAAGCTGTAGTTACCTTCCATGCTTATTTTGTTTATTTTCCATTATTTTCCCATTGTTCATGGTGATTTGGTGCTTCAGTATTTTCCCAAGTGCGAGGTTCTCAGTTATGTTGGCCTTCCGCATTGCCTTTTCTTCTTATAGATTAGGTTTAGCGATGTTTTGGTTCAACCTATTTGGACTTGCAGTTCGCACCATGCTCGGAATGAATTTGTCCAATTGTTTAGGACCCATAGCCTGACAGAAGGATTTCCTAAAAATAAATGTGGCAGGTGGAACATTTTCGTTTACAATGATCTGCATACTCCAGTGTTTTTGTTGTCCTAATATTTCACAGTTTATATTCATACCTATCGGCTTCAGAGGTTCATTTGAATACTGCTCACATTCTGTTCTTATTTGGATGTGACCATACTATTGTTTAGTCCGTGATGGCCAGTGTAGGTGATGGGTATGTTTTTTTTTGTTGTATAGGTTGTGATACACACAAAGTCTCATGTGGCCTCGGAAATGCTGAGGACATGTAAAATTGGAGTCCGCTGATGAACATAATTTTTTCCACATAATTTACATTAATATTTTCACAAAAAAATTATACACTTCGGAGTTTTCCATAGAGAGTAACTGATAAGAGCCATATGGTTGAACGTAGTTTTTTTGCCACTAGGGGCACATGCCCTCGTGCTGTGCACCCTCAGATTTGCTATGAGATTTGTACACAGCAGGAGAGAGATGATTTTTTATTGTCTCTCTCCTGTTGTGCACGAATCTCAGAGTAAATCTGAGGGTGCACAGCAGGAGGGCATGTGCCCTTAGGGACAAAATAAACTTTACCCCATATGGTTATAGTAATCCTTTGCGGTATCAATTATTTGTAATTTTGCTAAACTGCAGTAGTCTATTGGATTAGTCAAATTGGTTGCCGCAAATGCACGGTTCTTTGCCTCTCATTAAGTACTTGGCAATTGGTCAGTCTTCATCTATACATGCATACATTTTCCCTTAGTTGATCTAGTGTCTTATGGTTTAGTTCCTTCAGTTTGTATACAAGATAATACAAATGACTTGCTGCTGGGATTGGATGAACTCTATATTTAGTAAATTAATAGTGCTTAGTGTATTTGCTATTTAGGATGGTAAAAACAGCTGAGTTTTGTTCTGCACAGTCAGAGTCAATCACTTTAAAATAATCAGATATTATATGAGGTCCAGTCACTCTAAGATCGCCTCAGTTTGTATTGGCACCTATATATACTGCTTGCTTGGCCACCTCTTACCTTTGCACATAGAACTGTGACTTGAGTTTATTATTTTACATCCTCAGGGTCATTAATTTACATAACAATGCCCTCTTAAGATGATGGTCACTACATGGGAGCTCCATATGGTGCTTAGTTGCTTATATATGGTGGCAGGCTGGCAGCAGCCCTGCTTACGGCCAGATGATCCAACCTTAACCTTTCAGATAGATGGCACTGCGATTTGGACGCAATTTGACCATACTTTTTGGTTGCCCCAGTTTTCAGTAGGAGTCTCCAGCTCGTCCTCATTACTAAAAAAACTCCTAGATTTGGGGGCTCCTGGGTGTATCCATGGTAAGCACAATTATTTGCAGTCGTTACTGCCTTACTGCAAATTTATTTGCATTGCATGTCATGTCATCTGCTCAGTTCGGCGGGGTCTTAGACTATCTACGAGTTGTGGTATATATCTGAGAACATTACCTTGTCTGATATTTGTTTTATTTCTTAGTGCACTGCAGTGCTCATGATTCTGTAGCGTATATCGGACAACAACACCATGCTGCCAATGCTATTTGTTTCCTTTCTTAGTGTACCGCGGTGCTCATGATTTTCGTCATGTCCAATGATGAGTGCACTCTCCTCTTGCTGCTAGATTAGTTTGAGGGAATAAGGTGGTGTTGTGATGAATAATCTAATCGTTGCTATTGGTTTTGCACTCATACTTGCTTATGGCCATTGCATGATTGTGCAATTTGAGCTTCTGCTTATTGCCAGTGAAGTGATACATACATTCTTCTTAGTTGTAGGGTCGTCATCGTTTTTTTTAGAAATTAGGCTTCTCATTGTTTCCTGTCATCATTGCTTGTGAACATACTCTTGGTTCTGAGCACATGCCTATTCTCAGAGGTAGCATTGCCACACACTTTGTTTATCTGTCTGTTGACACTGTTTTTCGGCATGTGTCAAATGAGTTAAGACTTGCATTGATCGGTAGCTGTTTTCTATCGACATTGGAATGTCATCGGTCGATGTTACCGATGAGAGTGAATGCTGTGAAAGGGATAAATTTGTTGCCGATGGAAGCTGAACGATTTTTGCCGATAGAAGTTAATTGGTAAAGACAAGTTACCAGTGGAGGTGCAAAGTTGCCGATTGGAAGGTATTACCGATAAGGAAATAATGCCGATGGCCACAGGATGACGTGGCGGTTGACGTCAGCAGGGGATTGCCGATGTCAGTAGAAGGAGGTTGCGGATTGAAGAGTCTGCCGATGGAAAGTTTCATTGAAGAGAAGACATAAGGAAACTGGTGATCTCATACCAGTATTGTTATAGAAGTTTGAGTCCGACTCTTGCATGAGTCATTTATTTCCTTAGAAATAGAGGTATTTGTTTAGGAAAGATACGAGTCGTGACTGTTTACAACTCCTTTACGGGGGTATAAATATGTACCTAGGGGTTGTGGAACAAGAAAGATCAATCATATATCAAACAAATCAATTACTTTTTATCTACTTTTCAGCAATTCTATTTTTATTGCATTAGCTTTAGTTCATCTACGAGTTCTTCAAGCTTCGACAGGCTGCATCTTCTTGATCTCCGTCAAACCCTTGCAAGTTCCGCGTGGGAGTAATCTGAGCCTTGATATCCGGGCGCATCGCTGTTGTCTCGTTCAGCTCTGCTCTAGTTATCCTGATCAAGTCTGAGTCTTGGCATCCGAGCGTATCGCCGTTGTCTCGTTCAGATCTTGTTCTAGTCATCGTCCTTGTCGATTAACTGGTCAAATCGTTTGGCACACCTTTGCATATCGAATTCGGGTATAAGCCCGAGGTGTTCGCAGATCCTGACCCTTTTTGTGTCAACACCTCTTTTGGCACGCCTTTGGATATCGAATTCGGGTATAAGCCCGAGGTGTTCGCAGATCCTGGCGCTTTTTGTGTCAACACCTTTTTTGGCACACCCGGTGGGACAAATTATACATCTGCTATGGGTGATCATACTGACGTCAATCAGAAGAATGCCATTGAAGTCTCCGAGGCCGATCTAAAAGATGATCAGAAGCTGGCTTTGGAGCGGGCTATGGAGGAGTACAAGCAATTGTATCTGAGGTCCTTCAGCCTAAGCAGGAGCGGCGAAGCCATCCAGAAGCAAGATCCGCCGTTGCCGCGGCAGGTCACGTTTGATGCCAATCCTGGTGAGTTGCAAGAGATGGTTTATTCTGCGTTAAATCAAGCATTAATTAGCCACTCCAATGTGCTGTCCAATACTGTGTACAATGCTGTTATGCAATCTTTCAAAGAAGGACAAGCACCTTAATATGTTGGTCCAGCGTATCATCAGCCTGGATCGGCATCTATAAACCCATCGGCAGCTCCAATGACATCTTCTACTCCTGTGGATCCGTCTGCCGACGTGGCTACACCGCCAAGGCCAAATCCTGAAAGCGTCACCAAGCTTAGTGCATATCCAGTGGCATCGGCAATGTCGGGACCTTCTGTCCAGAATCATCCAGCTCCCGTCAACTGGTGGGGATACGGTATGCCTTCAAATCCATCTGTTGGTTTTAATCTGGTGCAGGGAGACAGTTCAGCTTGGAAGGGCTCCATGGCATCGGCAATGCAATCACAACCGATGGTTCCTATGATGCATTACTCTACGTCTCCAACTGTGCAAATGCCATCAGAAGACCTCCAGGTGCAGGAGCAGCAGGCGCCGGTTAACTATCAGCCATTGGTAAGTCACATGCCGATGATTTATAATCCTGGATGGGTCAATCAGCCGCCGGTTCAACAGCCTAGCGTACTAATGTATCATTATGGAAATCCAGCAAACACTCAGAGTGAAGCATCGGTACAACAACCGATGAATATGATGCCACAGCATAACCCGGTGAGTGTGCAAAGTTATCCACCTGTGAGTCAGCCGATGCATAACATCTAGATGACTGGTGCTGCGCCCATGCCAACTGCTCCGAATCATCTTCTACCAAGACCTGAAGCAGCGCATCAGCCGGCTCCACTAGTCAGCAATCAGCTAATGAGTCGACAAGAGCAAGATGCATATTGGACCGATAAGATTGCCGAAGTGATGAAGGAACAATTCGGCATTAAACCCAAGGTTAATACATACTCTTATCGGACGCCATATCCTCCGGCATATGTCTTAATTCCTCTCCCAAATCGGTACAAGGTGCCTGATTTTACCAAATTCTCCGACCAAGATGACACGTCAACGATGGAGCACATCAACCGCTTCATTATCCAGTGTGGAGAAGCTGCCAGCAGAGAGGAACTGAGGGTGAGATTGTTCTCATCGTCATTATCTGGATCGGCATTCACATGGTTTATTTCACTGCCTCCAAACTCGGTGATTACTTGGGCCGATCTAGAAAAACAATTTCATAAATACTTCTTCGCTAGCATACATGAGAAGAAGATTACCGATTTGGTTAAGCTGAGGCAACGTAATGATGAATCGGTGGAAAGCTTTGTCCAGAGGCTGCGAGACACGAAGAACAAGTGCTACAGCTTGATGCTTGATGATCGGCAATTGGCAGATTTGGCCTTCCAAGGATTACTGCGGCACATCAAAGATAAGTATGCGTCTCAAGAATTTGAAAGCCTAAGTCATCTGGTGCAGAGGATTGCCGATCAAGATGTTAAAACTTTTGAGCCTAGAAAACTTGGAATAAAAAGGTGGCCTTCATTGGGCAAGAAGAGGACTCTGGGTCAGATGAAGAGCTAAGCATCGGCGCTGCCGAATGGGTGAACGATAAGAAATTTGTGTCTTGTCCGTTTGGCCAGAAGGAAGCTGAAAGGTTCACCTTTGATATCACCAAGGCCGATAGGATGTTTGACTTATTATTTCAAGAAGGGCGGATCAAGTTGGCGCCTAACCAAGTAATTCTATCGGCCGAAGAGCTCAGAAAGATCAGGTATTGCAAGTGGCACAATGCGACTTCGCACAGTACCAATGACTACAAAGTATTCAGGCAGCAGTTGCAGTCAGAAATTGAATCTAGACGAATTAAGTTTGAAAATTCTAAAGCCCAGAAACCAATGAAGATTGATCAGCACCCGTTTCCAAGTAATATGGTGGAAACTAGTGGAAAAACTAAAGTGCTGACATCGGAAGCTGCCAAGAAGAATGCATCGGTAGATCCTGACCACCAAGTAGCTGAGCGTGATGAGAGGAGGTTTGCCGATGACAGAAAGGGCAAGAAAATTGCCGGTGAAGGTAGCAATGCCAAGAGGGCTCCTGGTGTTATAATTACGCATAAGCAGCCAAGGCAAGACTATCGGCAATCGCAAGAGGAGCGACATCGGCGGGAAGAAGAAGAGCACCAAGAGTGGCTTCGGCATAAGGACCACTGGAAGTGCCCCTTCTTCGTCCACTGCTGGGAAGAAGGTATCAAGCTACCTACTGCTGATAATTGTCCTAAATGCAATGGGTATTACCCTGCCGATCGGTCAAAAAAGAAGCCTTGTTTTGACGATCGGACATCCAGGCATGCTAGACCTCTCAGAGAAAAGAAGTCAGCACATGATCGACTGGGGGGCAAGCTCAGCGCACATGATAGACTTGGCAGGCGCGTTAGTCAGGAAGAGCTGGAGGAGATGGCCAATGCAAGAGTGCCCGACGAAGAGATATTCTCCAGAGATCCAAATATAAGGAGTGGTGCCGATGCAAGTAGTGAGAGGCAGCACCAGCCTGTTTGGAAAACCAAGCTTCCTCAATGGTGCCCTAAGGGTTTGACAAAAACTCAGAAAAAAAGAATCCAGCGCGAACGCCAAAGCGACTTATATGACAGTAAAAATCCTTCAAGGGAAAGGCAGTGGAGGCCAAAGCGCAAGGATAGGGATCCATCAGCAGAAATCAATATGGTCATCATATTGCCGATGAAGTTCATGACACCTGTCAGCGACAACGAAGAAGCTGCTGAAATGGCGCAATTAGTGTTGGATCCGATGGCATCTATCTTTGAGAAGCCTGCCGATGATGAAAGGCAACATCTAAGGGCTCTGTTTGTTAAGGGCAAAGTGGATGGACAGCCTATAACGAAAATGCTGGTGGACGGTGGGGCATCAATCAATATAATGCCATATGTTATGTTCAGGAAACATGGGAAAGGTGACCAAGACTTAGTCAAGACGGACATGAAACTTAAGGATTTTGAAGGCAATGTGTCGCCAGCTATAGGAGCCGTATGTGTTGAATTAACCATCGGCAGTAAAACTTTGCCGACAACGTTTTTCGTGATCAGTGGCAAAGGCACCTACAACTTTCTCCTAGGAAGGGATTGGATCCATGCTAATTGTTGTATTCCTTCTACAATGCACCAAAGCCTCGTGCAATGGGTTGGAGACAAGATTGAAGTCGTCCAGAGTGAAACTCCGTCAATCGTTGCATCGACAGAATCGGAAACTTATGAGCAAACCAGGTGCATATCAGGTGAAGCTTGGGACACGGAGTTCCTCAAAGTTGCCGATTACCATATTACACCGATCCAAGCAGTCGGTCCTGAAGAAGAGTTTTAATGGATCGATTCGCCGATGATGGAAAACTGGGACAGGGGTTCACATCGGCCGATGATTTATTAGAAGTAGATATCGACGATGGTAGTAAGCATAGGCCTACTTTTATTAGTGCTAAGTTAGATTCCCAATGTAAGCAGCAATTGATTGACTTATTAAAAGAATATAAAGATTATTTCGCTTGGGATTATACAGATATGCCTGGTTTAGACCGATCAATAGTCAAACATCGGTTGCCTATTAAGTCTGGTTTCCAACCACATCGACAACCTGTACGCCGATGTAATCCTATAGTGTTGCCTGACATTAAAGCTGAAATTACAAAGTTAATTGAAGCTGGGTTTATTCGGCAGTGTCGATATGCCAATTGGATTTCTAATGTGGTTCCTGTATATAAGAAGAATGGAAAGCTTCGTGTTTGTATTGATTTCAGGAATCTCAACAAGGCTACACCGATGGATGGTTATCCGATGCTAGTTGCCGATCTGTTGGTTGATGCCGGTGTCGGACATCAAATCATTAGTTTCATGGATGGTAATGCTGGATATAATCAAATATTCATGGCCGAGGAAGACATAAACAAGACTGCTTTCAGATGTCCAGGTCACGTCGATTTGTTTGAGTGGGTCGTAATGACTTTTGGCTTGAAGAACGCCGGTGTTACTTATCAAAGAGCAATGAATTTTATCTTTCATAAGTACATTGGCACGATAGTCAAAATCTATATTGATGATGTGGTGGTTAAATCTGGAAATTTTGAGAAGCATCTTGCCAATTTGCGAAAAATCCTGGAATGCACTAGGGGGCATGGGTTGAAGATGAATCCTAACAAGTGTGCATTTGGTGTATCGGCAGGTCAGTTTCTAGGTTTTATGGTACATCAGAGAGGCATCGAGATCGGCAGAAAATCTATTGATGCAATTAACAAAGTAGTTGCTCCCACAAATAAGACTGAGTTGCAATCCTTGATCGGCAAGATTAATTTTATTAGAAGATTTATATCCAACTTATCTGGTAAGATTAAATCTTTTAGTCCATTGTTAAAGCTGAAAGCCGATCAAAAGTTTACATGGAAAGAGGAACAACGGTTAGCCTTGGAGGAGATCAAGAAATATTTGGTAAACCCTACAGTCTTGGTTCCACCTCAGCACGGGAAGCCTTTCAGGTTGTATTTCTCTGTCGATGATGGTGTTATCGGGTCAGCCTTAATCCAAGAATTTTAAGGGAAAGAACATGCAATTTATTATTTAAGCAGAAGACTGGTAGATGCTGAAGCCAGGTATTCGGCCATAGAAAGATTATGTTTATTCTTATATTTCTCTTGCATAAAATTAAGGCATTATTTATTATCGGCTGAATGCACTGTTATCTGCAAAGATGATGTGGTTAAGTATATGATGTCGATGCCAATATTAAGTGGGAGAATCGGAAAATGGATTCTAGCACTTTCAGAGTTTGATCTGAAGTATGAATCGGTTAAGGCAGTTAAGGGTCAGGTGATGGCCGATTTTGTTACTCAGCATTGTGATACGATAAGATCTGTAGAGATTGCTCCTTGGACTTTGTTCTTTGATGGGTCTACATGCAAGGAAGGGGCAGGTATCAACATTGTTTTAATCTCACCCCGTGGACGGAAATATGAAATTTCACTGCCGATTGTTGCTACCTCAACAAACAATCAGGCTGAGTATCAGGCTCTGCTAAAGGGGTTGGAATTACTCAGGGAGGTACGTGCCGATGCTGTTGAAATTTTTGGTGATTCCATGTTAGTAGTTAACCAATTGATTGGAACATATGAGTGCCGAAGTGAAGCTTTAATTGCAACCCATGAAAAGTGTTTGCAGTTATTAAAAGAATTCAAAGAGTACCGCCTTGAGCATATTCCTAGGTTGCATAATGAAGAGGTCAATCGGTTAGCACAGAATGCTTCAGGATATCAGCCGATTCAAGAAGTCATGACATCGGTAATGGTTGCCGATGACTGGAGAAAAGAAATTGCCGATTACTTAAGAGATCTGTCTAAGAAGGTTGAAAGGCGTCTAAGGTTTCAAGCTACCAAGTATGTGCTCCTTGACAATGAATTGTATTATCGGACGATTGATGGAGTTTTGCTCAGATGCCTTAGTAGAGAAGAGTCAAAAGAGTTGATGGGAGAGATCCATGAGGGTGTGTGTGGAGCACATCAATCGGCATTCAAGATGAAATGGATATTATTGGCCGACAATTCTTGAAGATTGCTTCAACTATTTTAAAGGGTGTCACGATTGTCAAAAGTTTGGTAATGTACAGAGGACACCTGCATCAGCAATGAATCCTATAATCAAGCCTTGGCCGTTTATAGGATGGGCTATTGACCTCATCGGCCAAAGTTTATAAGCAAGGGGCATAAGTTTATACTCGTTGCTACCGATTACTTCACGAAATGGGTTGAGACGATTCCTTTGAAGAAGGTGACATCGGCAAACATGGTAGATTTTGTAAAAGAACATATTGTTTACCGATTCGGTATTCCTCAAACTATTACCACCGATCAAGGAACCATGTTCACATCGGGAGAGTTTGATGAGTTTGTTACTCGTATGGGGTTCAAGGTATTGAATTCTTCTCCTTATTATGCCCAAGCTAACGGTCAGGCTGAGGCGACTAATAAAGGAGTTATTAAGCTTATCAAACGCAAGATTGAACAAAACCCTAGAAGGTGGCATATAGTGTTAAATGAAGCCCTATGGTCATATCGGATGGCGTGTCATGGTGCAACCAAAGTTTCGCCGTATCAGTTAGTCTATGGACACGACGCTGTCCTACCTTGGGAAGTTAAAACTGGTTCTAGGCGATTGTTTTCTCAAGATCAATTAACAGCCGATGAGTATGATACTCTTATGAAGGATGAGTTAGAAGACTTAGCAAGTCATCAGTTGAGGGCTTTGATCAACATTGAAGAAAATAAGAAAAGGGTTGCTAGATGGTATGACAAGAAGGTAAAGGTGAAAGAATTTGCCGATGGTGATCTGGTCTGGAGATTGATTTTACCGATTGGGACTAAGAGTTCTAAGTTTGGAAAATGGTCTCCTAATTGGGAGGGTCCGTTTCGGATAGGTCAGTCTGTTCATGGTAATGCTTATATTTTGGAAACCCTCGAAGGGGTTGCATTTCCCAGAGCAATCAACGGTAAATACTTGAAGAAATATTACCCTAGCATTTGGGTAGATGCATAGAGTACCCGTTGGAATGCCGATGAAAGAAAAGTTGTATAAGACATCGGTAAAAAACGTGTTGGCGTTATGTTACAAGCAAAATCAAGTATCAGTGTTATGCTTGCTGATACAATAGATTACAACAGATTATAACAGAGATTGAATGGATGTTATTGCACGTAGGCGAATCTGATCTGCTTCTTCTATCTCCCTGGTGTCATCATCGGTAGACCCTTCGACTGGCTTGATCTTTCTTTTCAGCAGAATAGCTTGTCGAGCGTTTGCATCTCTTTCTTGTTGCAGGGCTTTAACAGCATCAGGCAGTTGAGCTTTCTTTTGGCTGGCCACGTTCAGAGCTTCATCGACTTTCTTTAGTTCAACTAGTAATTCTTCCCTTCTTGCCGATAGGTGGGTGATTTCTTGCTCAAGATTAATGCCAGAAGCTTCTAAATGGTCGATGCCCTTGTGCTTCTCATCGGCAACTTGTTTGAACCTGAGCATTTCCTCTTCAAGCTTTGATTGAGCATTTCTATCGGCAATATGGCGTGAGGCCCGTTGGTATTGGAGTTGTCGGCTCTCGAGGAATGCTGCTTGGAAGAGTATTTCTTCGATATCGGCAGGCAGATGACCTTGAATCTCCTTGAAAGCCACTTTCGCTGCAGAGGAATCTTGAACTAGGAGAGGTGTACTTTGTTGCAGTGAAAGCAGCAGTGCTTCGAGTTTGGACTTGATGTCTGCCGATATGGTGCCTAGAGCTGGAGCGGAACTTTCCTCATCTTCGTCTTCATCGGGGATGTCGACAGCGAAAGAGAACAGACTATTCGGGGAGTCTTGGGCCTGAAAAGGAAGAAAGTTAGAGTTTGCCGATCATAAGTTTATATTGCAAGTTTTATGATCGTCGGCTTACCATCTTAAAGCGGGTTTCTTGCCTGGGACTTGGGAAGGCAGCTGGCATAGCATCATCTTGAAGATCGGCAATGGTTGCCGATGAGCTTGCCTCCGTGGGAGGAGCGGTTGGTGCTGGTGGTGCTATTGCTGATGCTGCCTCTGTTGTGGTGGCTGGCTCATGTGGCAATGATGCCGTCCTCTGGTCAAGGATTTCATCTGGTGTAGATGTTGGTACCGATGTCGATGTTGTCTCCATTGTTGCGACTGGTTCCTACGGCGGTGGTATCATTTCCTGGTCGGGAATTTCGTCCGCTGGCTGCTCAGGAATGGATGCCGATGGTGGCTCTACTATTGGTGCATCAACAGGAGTTGGTGATGCAGCTGGGGTGGCTCGCCTCAAGCGTTTCTTCTTCGGGGCAGCAGTTGGTGAACCAACCCGTTTCGGTTGCGAAGCTTGGCGGGCATCGGCAGCATGAGTTGGAGAAGCTTGTACATTCGGAGCAGCTGCCGATGACCTCGTTGCTTGTAAAAGATATTTGGTGCAAGTTAAATGAAGTGAATGTTGTCGATGAGGGTTTGTAATCGGTATAAGTGAAATAGAAATTTACTGCAAAAGCTCGCGCCAAGATGGCAGCAGCAGCTGATGGAGTAGCGATGGTCTTTGCAGGTGTCGGCTTAGGTTTGAGGGTAACCTTAGGTACCCTTTGAGGTGTGAAGGCAGCCAATGTAGGAGCCTTGTTGCCAATGATTGATGAGGGGCTCATCATTCCAAGATTGAAATGCTTGCCGCTCTTGCTTGTTTGGGGGATTGGGTCATCAACCTGTTAAGTAAAAGAGGGTCAGATGCCGATAGTAGAAGTAAATAATAAGAAATGCATTAGAGTGAAAAAAACTTACTGCATCATCGGGAATGATGTGATCGGCGTCGATTAAATGCCGATAGTGGTGCGATGATTTGGTGAACAATTGGCTTCTCCATTCTTGCCACCAAGATTTGTACGACTCCGTGATAAAAGATATTGGTACCCAGGAGGGCAGGTCAATGTTTAATGTATCGGCATGGGGAGAAAGATTGACAATTCTGTTCCAATCCATAGCACCGGAGATAACTTCTCTTGGTTTTATCACGTTGGCATAGCTGAGTTTGATCGGCAATTGACCAAATGCCAGCTGTCTTGCTGCTGCCAATGGATAATAGAACTCATAAGATGCGGGAGCGTTCTTCCCGGTTCCAAAGATGTTGACTGGAATGGCTCGGGGAACAATGCTAGCCTTCATGATTGTTTCATTCTGTGGTACGTTCCAATCGGTAAGGTTGAATAACAACGGGAATCGGTTGTTTTCATCAACATAAGGCCACCAAAGTCATTCTGCAGCGGGGACTCCATTGTAAAGCTTTTGGAAGAACCTACCAAATTGATTTGCATTGGCATCGGTTCCTGGTAGCACTATGATAGCCTCCCCAAAATTGAGTGGGGGACGAGTTGCCGATTCATCATCATCAAATATATAGTCCTCCGATATATCCCTTGGAAATTGCTGAGTGAATAAGTCAAATTGGAGGACCTTGTACATGTGTGCGTTCAACCACATATTTATAAACCACCAAGGACCTCCAAGGTTGCCGATGGACTCGCCTAGCAATAGCTTCCTGGATACTTGGTGCAGGAGGTGATATACCAATCCAAGGAGGTATCGGCCAAGAGGGAGTTTTGCTCCATCGGCCAGAAGCTCTGCTGTGGGAAGATACATGGTGGTAGGTCCAACTGTTCTGCCACAGAAGATAAACTTTTCTAACCACATGTTTAAGAAGATGGTGTGTTCCCTCTGACTTACCGATCCAGTCTTTTGGTTCTCTCGAATGTATCCAGTCCAACCGCCGATATTGCGTGTATTCACTTTATATTCAGCTTTCCTACCGAAAAGGTTGGAGGGATCGGCAGAAGAGACATCAAGGCCGGTAAGCATATGCACATCGGCAAGAGTGGGAGTAGCTGGTCCATGTCTGAACAAAAAAGCATTCATTGTATCGGACCAGAAATAAGCAGCAACCATCATCATATTCTCATTCTTTGCCATATCGGCAATAGAAAGTCTTATGCACTGGTCTAGGTTGCGCTCTGCCCAGTAAACTTGCTGTGTTCTGATTATTCTGAGATACCAGTTCTTCCGTCCCTTGGTGGGTTTGGGCCATGAACGGAAAGCATCTTTCCATAACCCTAGGCTGAAGCCCTCGGATCTGAAGGGAATATGGTTGGTCTCCGCATTAATCAGATTGGTAGGATCGGGATTTCCCATTGGGCCTAGGCAGTTAAAGTTGGATTGCTCAATGGGGATTACTACCTTGTTGTACATTTCCTAGGTTTCGAAAAAAAAAATCAAGGAAAAAAGGGGAAAAGGATTATGAAATTAATACGGAAAAGAAACTTGCAGAAGATAAAGCAAGAAGAGAGCGAATTTACTCTGGGAACTTCGAAGTTGATCGCCATTGAAGCTCTTCGTGCTCTGCTTGAGGTAGTCGTCCTTGCTTGAGTTCACAGAATTGTTCTTCAGAGCCGCCGCCGAGGTTGAAGATGAGAGCAAATGAAAGTGAATGCAGGCTCACGGTGAAAAACAGATTGGATGGTGGTAACTTTTATAAGCTTGGCTAGGGGTATTTTGGAATTTTCTTCGCACCGAGCTGGAATATGGAAGGATATGCAATAGGTGTGCGTGGCAATCGAGGAGATATGATTGGGCTTACAACTGTTCGCGCAGCACAGTCGCGGAATTTTGTTGATAAATTGCGATTTTTACGTGCAGTAATCGAGGAGGTCATGCAAGTATCTTAGAGGGAAAGGTTACAGTAGAGAAAATTCCGGCGCGTAAAATATTCTACACTCCGAAATTGGGGGGCATGTGTTGACACTGTTTTTCGTCATGTGTCAAATGAGCTAAGACTTGCATTGATCGGTAGCTGTTTTCTATCGACATCGGAAGGTCATCGGTCGATGTTACCGATGAGAGTGAATGTTGCGAAAGGGATAAGTTTGTTGCCGATGGAAGCTGAACGATTTTTGCCAATAGGAGTTAATTGGTAAAGACAAGTTACCAGTGGAGTGGAAAGTTGCCGATTGAAAGGTATTACCGATAAGGAGATAATGCCGATGGGCACAGGATGACGTGGCGGTTGACGTCAGCAGGGGATTGCCGATGGCAGTAGAAGGAGGTTGCGGATTGAAGAGTCTGCCGATGGAAAGTTTCATCGAAGAGAAGACATAAGGAAACTGGTGATCTCATACCAGTATTGTTATAGAAGTTTGAGTCCGACTCTTGCATGAGTCATTTATTTCCTTAGAAATAGAGGTATTTGTTTAGGAAAGATACGAGTCGTGACTGTTTATAACTCCTTTTGCTGGGGTATAAATATGTACCTAGGGTCGTGGAACAAGAAAGATTAATCATATATCAAACAAATCAATTACTTTTTATCTACTTTTCAGCAATTCTATTTTTATTGCATTAGCTTTAGTTCATCTACGAGTTTTTTAAGCTTCGACGGGCTGCATCTCCTTGATCTTCGTCAAACCCTTGCAAGTTCCGTGTGGGAGTAATCTGAGCCTTGACATCCGGGCGCATCGCTGTTGTCTCGTTCAGCTCTGCTCTAGTTATCCTCATCAAGTCTGAGTCTTGGCATCCGGGCGTATCGTCGTTGTCTCGTTCAGATCTTGTTCTAGTCATCGTCCTTGTCGATTAACTGGTCAAATCGACTGGCACACCTTTGGATATCGAATTCGGGTATAAGCCCGAGGTGTTCGCAGATCCTGACGCTTTTTGTGTCAACACCTCTTTTGGTACGCCTTGGATATCGAATTCGGGTATAAGCCCGAGATGTTCACAGATCCTGACGTTTTTTGTGTGCCATTTGCTCCTTGGCGTTTCCAGGGTCAGGCAAGGTCATCCCTCTCATCTCTATTGGTCCCGTTGCAATGTCCCCCCTGCCCCCCTTCTGATCTGCAGGAATTTGATTTCATTCTTACAGGAAAAGGCAGGTGCTGGCACCTAATCTTCATCCCCATCTCTCTATTTATTACACACTAATGAACATATCAATAAATACATTCATTTTCTTGCGAGGGGGGCACATGTATATCTTTCATTTGTAAAATATGTTGTCATCTGCACAGATTGCTGGTGCCCAGGCTTAAATGCTTTTGTGTTTACCTATGTTGGGCATTTGGGTTTTATTCATGCTGATTTTGTTTTTTTGCCCATGATGAAATTGCTCAGACACTTTTATGATCTACAGTATAAGGCGATTATCAAGATCCTGTGAGCCGCTTGGCATTTTCCATCTATTTTTGTGCCTTTATACTCCAAGACCGTGATCAAATGATGATTGATATATTTCTGAGGTCTTTAAACTTTCTAAGGGTTTCCTTTGCTATCTTTGCCTATCATCTGCGACCTTTGCCTCCAAGCTTTCTATGCATGTGCCCTGTGATGAACTTCTCATATCCACATTACACCTGCACAGTGAAAACCTGGACAACAGGGAACTTCTTTATGGTAAGTTTTGTCTTTTTTTGCCTACCATATATTTATAGATAGCTCCTTAGTGCCTGAATATTTAATTTTATTGCGTTTACAGGTGATCGTATAGAACTGGATATTCCAGTGCTTGTTATCCTCTATCTTCAAATGCAGCTTGGTTGGCTTTCTCCACTTAACCTTAGAAGGCTTTTGGAGCGCATGGGTGCAACTTATATGAGGTTAGGCCAGGTGAGTTTTGTTCCAGATCTGTTATATGATTGATGACAATTTGTAACACATTAGTAGCCCATAAAAATCTTTTAATAACCAATGGGATTTCAGGTGAGTTCTTGGCATTTTTAGTTGTAGTACTTTTGTACATGGAAAATGAGAAGAATCCCTTAACAGATTCTGACAAATCATAATGCAGATTAGCATGCTCAGGTGCTCACTATACCGGTGTTGAGTTTCAGAGGGTACCACATTTCAAATCACCAACATGCTACCTTTCCTTGGTTGATTTTTGTAACTTTGTGATTCCACGACGTTGTACCTTTTCTGCTCCTTTTCCAAAATGATGTGCACATTCTTATTGTCTGGGCACTGATAATGAACTGACTACGGTGATGCAGTTTATATCATTTGCACCTACTAGATAGGGACTACATTGTACCTATATATTTTGGACGACAACACTCGAGTTAGTGTTTCCATGCTGCTGCTAGCACATGTATGCATCTTTTAATAATGTACACAAACTGGCCATTATAGCTTCCTCTGCAATCTTTAAGCATCTTTGTGATAATTTAGTGTCTGAAATACCATGTCCTTATGTAGAATGTATTAATTATTTCTTAGCAGGAGCGTCTCTAAAAAAATTAGATCAGCAATCTTCTGGTCTATTTGCAGTAAGGGTTCACCTCCAACCAAGTATAAAGCTTCCTCAGAAAGAGAAGATTCATAATTTCGAGTGAAGCTAAAACAATCTTTTGGCAGGATTTGCATGCTCTTTACTTGGGAGGCTTGATTTGTCTATCATATAGGTTATAGGTTTGGTAGCAACACAATCAAAGTAAGCCATGGATTTTCTCCTTTTGAATCTGCAATTGCAAGGCCTTCACAGGTAACCTACCATGTTACTGTTTGATTATCATTAAATGAATGGTGTTTCTAATCAGATCAAGTGCAGTAGTTTCCTTTGGGACTGAAACTATTACACTGTTGTAACGAAAAAAATACTTATAGGATGTGCAAGGACAGTTGCTAGCTAACCTACATAGACCAAATTATGAAGAAACAGGGCTCTCGATGCGAACTATTACTTTCTGATGAAAAGGTTTCATAGATAGAACCACATGCCTATATATGCCAAGAGTTGATGGGGGTATAATCTTACTGAAATTTTTATGATATATTTGTTACTGCAGGGTGAAGACCTTTCAAGGATCTTTAGACTCTTCTCTAGGATTAGTGGTGGCCTGCCACCTGTATCTAGAATATTCTAAGGATCAAATTTCTACCATTTTCTTTTGCTCGTGCACACTTTTCTGGATTTGCATTATACTTGCTAGATATGTACCTTCTCAGTACCTACTACAACATCTGGCAAGTTCTGTGTTGCATCCTTCATGTTGACTGCATAGTTATTTGTACATTCCCCTTTCCCTATTCTTAGATATTCACACAATATATTAATATAGAAAAAATTCAAGAGGTAACTGCCAGAATATGATAGATTGGATTCACGGATGCTCAGCAGCAACCTAATTTGCGGTGGTGCTACAATCTTGGTGAGTTCCTCATTTTTCTTCGCTTACAGCTTCTCTATATGGCCATGTTTTCTCCTCAGAGTAGCTATGTATATTGATGCATAGTTGTGCTACATTGAAGTTGTCCTGGATGGGAATTTTAGATATCCATGTGAATACGAAAGAAGTTGACTCCATAAACCATCAATAGAATATACTTAGAGATATATGTAAGTGATTTCCTATTTTGCTTCCATCAGAATTGTGAAAGGAGATGGCATTTCCTAAGATCATTCCTAGGTATTTTACAATCGCATCTTTTATTTTCCATCTGACTAGGCAACTAACAAGCTGGAAGTCTGTAAAGGCTTCAGATTTTCTATTAGCACCAGCCTGATGCACATCGTCAACCATACTTTTCCTTTTACTCATTCTTTTATTGTTGAATTTTTAGAGATAAAGCAGGTTTTTAGGCTATGTTACACTGCTCTTTATCTATGAAAACTACCGCAAGAGTACATGTATTATATACTTATCTAAAAAATATCTCACTGCTATTTAACAGACTACGTAACAGTTCTTGTCGTGTCAAACCTTTGCTGCTTTATAGGTTATCTGTCGGGATGCAGCCACCACACAGAATGCATGAGCCGCTATCAAGCACCTGGTAAGTTGGTCATACATGCACATTTCCATGTCCTTATCTTACACCTCACAGACCAGATAGACCTAACAAAATCAAATCCATGGACAGTGGCCTTTCTGACTTTGGACCAAATGTTATCAGCGTCATCTTAACCTAGATGTTTAGAGCTGGTTTAGAACTAAGGATCTTGATACCACTGGGTTTATTATTTTTATGTTATAATAGAGGTAATGAACTAATGATCAAATTTGAGTGCTTCAAGGATGCTAAAAATATTGTACAACTGCAGCTGTCGTAATCGTGCAGAAGCTCTGTTAGCCATATGCCAATTATTATGATGTACTACTGTAGCCTCTGCAGGTGTGCTGCCTCAATAGGCCAAGAGGCCAAAACCACTTTATCCCTATTGTCACTACAGGAAATCGCCGATTTGCCGAGTGCTAGGGGCACTCGGCAACTAGCCTTTTACACTCGGCAAACGATTTGTCGAGTGCCGCACTCGGCAACTAGCACTCGGCAAACGATTTACCGAGTGCCGCACTTGGCAACTAGCACTCGGCAACTAATTTAGCTGCCGAGTGTCAGATTTCGGGCACTCGGCAACTAATTTGCCGAGTGATATTTTATTTGCCGAGTGCCTGGTGAAGCACTCGGCAAAAAAAATTGAGCCGTAAACCTTGACGGATTTTTTTGTCGAGTGCTGACGTGCTGGCACTCGGCAACTATTTTTTTATTTTTTTTAAATATTTAGTTGCCGAGGGTCTTTACCATGTGCCGCAACGAAACTTTTTTATTTATTTTTTAAATAATTATTTTGCTTTTTTTCCAATGGCCTCTAAATTGTGGCCGAACAGGATCTGGGCCTGCTGGGCCCCGTCGCGCCACCGGATCTGGGCCTGCTGGGCCCATCGCGCCGCCGCATCTGGGCCTGCTGATCGCCGGATTTGCGCCGGTGGAGAGGGAGGAGGTAGCCGGGGGAGCCGCCGCCGCCGCAGGTGAGCCGCCGCCGCCGCTAGGAGCCACCGCCGCTGCTGCCGAGGGGCCGCCTGTAGCGCCTTCGGGGGCGGGGCAAGGCCGCTGGGGACGAGGCGGGGAGGTGGGGCCGCATGGAGCGCCGTCGCGAGCGCCGTCGGGGGCGGGGCTGGGACGCTGCGAGCGCCGTCGGGGTCCGGGCAGGGCTGCCGCGAGCGCGACCCGCGCCGCCCTGCCTCGCCCGCGCCGCAAAGAAATGAGCTAGGGTTTCGGGTAGAGTCGGCCGAACGCGGTTTTGATCCCGCAACTTAATCGCTCAGCCGTCCGATCGTATCTGCCCTAGATCCGACGGCTCCGGATGAGCCCTGGCAGCTGGGCCATTTTCGGCCCAGATGGGTGGGGGGAGCCTGCGCGCGGCTGAAGGGGAGCTGGGCTGGGCCGATTTGGCTAGAAGGCCACTTCATTTGCCAGACCCGTGAACAGAACAGCTCAATTTCTAATTTTATTTTCCCAGAAATTTAGTTGCCGAGTGCCTAGGGTTGACACTCGGCAAAAAAATTAAGTTGCCTAGTGCCAAAGGCCTGGCACTCGGCAACTTAATTAAGTTGCCTAGTGCCAACCCTAGGCACTCGGTAACTTAATTAATTTTTTTTGTTTTTTTGCTCCTAATTTTTTGTGTAGGTTTAGTGAACTATGAAAAACAACATGTTCAAATTTGAAAGTTTTTCATTGTTTTTTTGGTATATTTCCTTATTTTATTTTGTTTTCTTGAATTTTCGCACTTAATATTCATTTGAACTGTAGGTGCATGAAATAGTAGATTTCATTCGTTAGAAAAATGTTATCCTTGTTTTTAGTGTAAATTATTGCTAAATCCAGGACTTGTCTTGAAATTTCGATCAACGTGGTCACGGGGCAACGTCGCCAACTTCGGTGCGAGTAGTTTTTTAATTATATAAAATTCAAACAAATTCCGAAAATCACGAAATTTGTCTGGTGTCATCTTATTGCATGTGTGGGTTGTGGTAAAAATTTAAAAAAGTTTGGTCACGTACGTTGCTCACAAACCTATAAGTCCACATATGATCTAATAAGTGATATCATATGTGGACTTTAAGGTTTGTGAGCAACGTACGTGATGATGTGCTCGAAACTTTTTCAAATTTTTACCACAACATACACACATGATATCATGACACGTGCACAAGTTTCATGATTTTCGGAATTTGTTTGCATTTTATATAATTAAAAAACAACTCTCACCGAAGTTGGCGACGTTGTCCTGTGAGCACGTTGATCGAACTTTCGAGACAGGTCATGGATTTAGCCATCATTTACACTAACAAACAAGAATAACATTTTTAGAACGAAAGAAATCTATTATTTCATGCACCTGCAGTTCAAATGAACATTAAGCTGAAAAATTGAAGAAAACAAAATAAACTAAGGAAAAATATCAAAAAGCAATGAAAAACTTCCAAATTTGAACATGTTGTTTTCCATAGTTCACTAAACACACACAAAAAATTGAGAGAAAAAAACCAAAAAAAAATTAATTAAGTTGCCGAGTGCCAACAGCCTGGCACTAGGCAAATTAATTTAAGTTGCCGAGTGCCAGACTGCAGACACTCGGCAACTTAAACGGAGCAGGAAGGCGTTAGCCCTCGTGGTAAAGTGCCGAGTGTATTTTTTTGCCTAGAGTCCGCACTCGGCAAAAAGAATTAAGTTGCCGAGTTTTTTTTTTGTCGAGTACTAGGCACTCGGTATTTAATTAGTTGCCGAGTGTTTTTTTTTTAGCCTAGTGTGACAAATTAGTTACCGAGTGCCCGATATCTGGCACTCGACAACTAATTCAGCACCAGGCAAATCGCCGTTTTCCTGTAGTGTGTCTTATATACTTATGTGCTTACATAGTTATCGTATTAGCCACTTAATTAAAGCACATTACTGGTTGTTGTGTGGCCCCCTTTCTTTCTAGGAAGGGGTAGAAAATTTTTGTTTTATGTAGACGTTGACGTGGTGCTGATGTTGTCTTCTCTCATGTGAGCTGCAGGTCCATTCATAATAAAACTTTGGACCTCTCTCTCCTGGTGATCCCCTGGTGTAAATCTGAGCATGCACAATCCTTAGCTACTTAATTATTGTGTCCAATTGATCTGTCATTGATGGATGCCTTTTCTATTTAATTGCCCTTATTGTAACATGATAACCTTTTATGTGATAATTGTTGTCGGTTGGTTGTCTTTCTTTTGCTGTGAAGATGGAGGTCTTATTGTCGATTTTACAGCATAATGTAACAGTTTGCCACTCATTATGCATGTGTTCCACTAAAATTTTCCTTTACATGTCTAAGAACACGTGTTCTGTGCATACATGGCATGCGCTCTACTAACCCACGCGCGCGCGGGGGCGCGCCCTCTGTACTAGTATGTATTAATGCTAGAATAATTGATTTTATATCAATAAATATGCTTATTTGGTAGTATTGTGTAAACCATTTAGGCCGTTCACTACTACACATCTTCACATTACTGCCTGTTCAAAATCCCCTATCAGTACCAGATTTTGAACCGGCAGTACGTAAAAGGCAGTGATGTACTCACCTAATCACTGTCGATTTTCTCAACCATCAGTGATAGAGTTTAAAAAACAAAAAAAAGAATAGCATGCTCACGGTCGCCAACACCGTCACTGTCATACATTAAAAGAATCGTATAGGCAAAGGAGAGATTCAACATAACCACATATCGATTCATACATCACAAAGAGTAAGAGTTCACAACAAATTGGATGGATTGAGAAGGATTCATACATCACAAATTCAATCACAAATTGATTCACATATACATCGCAAAGAATAAGAGTTCAACCACAAATTAGAAGGATTGGGAAGGATTCGCACATCACAAATTCAGTACACCACCGATTACATCACCGATTCAGTCCATCTTCTTGCTGCTCACCTCCGCTGGATCTGGATACAGAACGGAGTGGATCTGTCCACCGATTCAGTTCAATCCAATCAGCTAGCCTACAAACACACGCATGTATTAGCAGGTAAGCAATCAGAGACTAGAGAACGGAGTGGATCTGTCGTATTCTCCTCACCTCTCTCTCCTTGTGCTCGTAGCGGCGTAATGCCGCGTCAGAGTCCCGACCTGTCGTCGGTACGCGCTCGCGGTGCCGGCCGGTCGTGCGCTCGTGGTGGCCTTGTGCCCGCGCTGGAGTCCCGGGCGGTCACCGATGCGCGCTCGCGGCGGCGGCATGCACGCGCCGAACTCCCGGACAGTCGCCGATGCGCGCTCGTGGCGGCGACGTGCCTGCGCCGGACTCCCGGCCTTGTGCCCGTGCCGGAGTCCGCCCGGTCGGTCGCCAGTGGGGTGTAGTGTGCCGGGTAGATCTGGGGTGGTTGGGAGGAGGTCTCAAGTGTGATGAGTAGAAGGAGGAGAGGAATATTTGTGCAGCCAGTTCGAGGGGGTAAACCAGAATGGATAAAAATTTCGGGTCCAGGGCCTATAGATCACTGTCGGTTGTGTAAATACGACCGACACTGGTACACATAGGATACCCATCACTGTGGGTTTTTATTATCAACCGGCAGTGATATAGAGTTTCACTGTCGGTTGTTGCCTTCTCCCTATCATTTTTTTATTTGAAAGTCAAAGAATCGATACTGAAGGGCCTTTAATGCCGGTTCTCTCAATTCCGACACTGATGAGGCCGGCAGTGATAATTGAATCTGTAGTAGTGGTTTAACTCCGTTTAAACGCCGTGTAAATGGCCTAAACGCTAAACGAAGGGCGGCCATGTAAAGACCGTTTACCGTTTAGAAAAACATTGAATATATATAAGAAAAAGTGTGCATATTGAATGTCATATAGCATCTCCAAGAGACTTTGTAAGACTTGTTATCTAAACTATCATTCAGAGAGTCGTCTGTATAAAATTTGATTTCTATATCTTTGACTTTACAATAGTTTCTCTATATCTTATGTATATTCTAGGAGCATTTTAGCTATCTACCTTAGGCTAACGAGAAATCTAATAGAGGATGACTATATTTAAATGGTCATTTAAAGAAAAGCAATTAAAGAGTATTTTTTCATTAAAATTTCTATTACTAACAATTCGAAAGAATATAGAAAGTCTTTTAAAGTTGCTCTTAAAAGACATGCAAAGCACATAAGACATCAAAAGAAATCAGTCATTTGAAACTAGGACAAAGAAATGAATGAATTGGTCTTGTCTCGTGATTTTAAATCTTCCCAAAATACGAATTGTGTGCCAGAATAAAGCACCTGTTTTCTCCTATTCTACTGCTCATTTCTCCATGATAATATTTATATCTTATAGGTCTACTTCACCTCGTTACCTACAAAATTACTAAATTAGGGGCCTGTTTAGGATTGCTTCGCTCTATGTTTTTCAGCTTTGCTCCATGTTTTTAGTCAAACGCTTTCAGCTCCACGCACAAAACTCTAGAAAAAAGGTGGAGTTTGTGAGAGCACCTAAACAGGTACTCCACAAACTCTAGTTTTTTTGGAGCTACTCCACAGAGGCAGAGGACAAAAAAAGATTAAGGTAGAGCGAAGTTGATAATATATAGTAAAAATAATCTCTCTCAAAATGGTTCACTATGGTTTACTCATAGTAATAATCAAGCACATAATATATAAGTAAAAACATTTAGTTTTCTCATTCATTGGTTATCATATATTGAATTTAGGATAAAAAAGTGTCAGAGTTTAACGACTTATAGTAACAACGACGATTCGACGAAGTCAAAAACTAGTCTGCTCGGTCTCTGATCGCCGGAGGCCGAATAAGAATTGACGACCCTTGCGCAGGTCTCTGATTACTCGCCGGACGACTCCTGCTTGCTCGCCGGATGGCCGAACAACTGTGGAAATTTGGAGCAGCAACCGGCGGCGGAAGGAAAAGACTCTTTGTCTCGTAGATGTAGTTTTTTTTATCGGTGTAGATGCAATTTTGGTGTACAGACGTACAACAGTCCAACATGCTAGTTGTTGTGCGGCCCAAAAGCCACAAGCCCATAAGCCAAGCGCAGGACATAATAAAAGCCTTAAAGCCATAACCAATAGCCAAGTAACGATTCGATTCTCGTCTAGTCGTCTTCCTCCGCCTGCAGACTGGTTCCATGGCGGCAGCAGCAGCTGGTTCCAAGGCGGTAGTGGTGGAGCCAGGATTTCAAAGTTGGGTATTCTCGGATGCTAAAAAAAAAGTTCAATTCAAAAAGCAATGTAAAATAGTTCACGATGACACCAATAACTAAAGACATAAAATGCTCAAATCTAAGATACTCATAGAATAAAGGGAAAATACAAGATACAAAAATTGATGAGAAGTGGTTTTTGTGTAGAAGACATATTCCTCTCTGATGTTGAGAAGTACTAGCAAGCCTAACCGATTATCTTTATCATTTTTTTCTTCATTCTACTTACTCTAAGATCTACAACAAGAAAGATATACACACTAGTATTAATTGAAAACTTGTGATAATCATACTAGAAATAATCCTAAATTAAGGCAATAATCATACCACGTCACAACATCATCCACTCACCCATGCTAACAGTTGCTCATTCCGTCCCATTGAAAGTGTCATTTTAAAATTCAAGATTTTTTTATTTGGTTGTTCTTCTTATTCAAATTTTTGTGTAATTTTTATTTATTTTATTTTCACTTATTTTATCATTAGATTACTTTCATAATGTGTTTTATTTATTTTATTATTTGTATAAATTTTTTGAATAAGATAAATGATCAAACAAGAAATCTAAAAGTCAAAAATAACATTTTCAATGAGACTGAGGGAGTATGTACTAACTACTACTAAACCATCTCGAAATCTTAGGGATTAATTGGGTTGGAATCGGCTCACGTTCCTGCTTTCTTGGGCCATTAGGTAGGTGCTTTGAGATGGGCCATGAGAGTGGATACGTATACATGGGACGGGAGTGACGTTTTCACTTGAGAAATAGATAATCGTCCTGTACGCTTGGCTTACCAGCCCTGCTTATGAGCATGGTACAATAATTTTCTCTCACAGCAAAATAACCAAAAACAGTATCTGCTTATCAATTGCCGAAACGATTAGCCGAACGCGACGAACAAAACCCACTATAAAATATACATATATGTATAATTGATGTATAAGTATTTTTTTGGCATATAAGTTGGATATTCCTGGGAATACCCATGCATCTACATGGCTCCGCCCATGCAGCAACAGGGGCTTGAACTTCGCATCCATGGCGGCAAGATGAACTTGGGGTAGGGATCCGTGGCGGAGCCAAGGGCGAGCGCCCTACCTTGTCCTCCGCCACTGCTGCTCCATAATAGAGTTTGCAGAGCAGTACCAAACAAGGCTTAGGTATTCTACTTTCTCGCCTAATAAAATTAGTTTAGTTGCTCCCAAAGCACAGTGGAGTTTTACCTCTGCACATCTAGAACCCAATATACTATGCCGGTGCATGAAATGCACAAACTATTGGATTCTAAAATGAACGAACTTTGGATTGGATTAAAGGCATATAAGAGTTTTATTAGTTATTCATAGAAATGTCATTGACACACGAAAATCCTAATAATTAATTACACTATTCCACGTGGTATATACTCGTCGAAGGACAAAGACGTAGCACCCGCGGTGGCACACAACGACGACGGTGTGTGGTGGCACTTGCCCTCGACCTTATCGACGAGGGCGTGCAACGGCCGGCCACGTAGAGGGGACACGTTGAAGAGGATAACCGAGAAGGTTGAACCCGTGCTGCAGTGGCATTGACATGTGGGCCCTAGTTACTCAGCATGGAAATCCAATCAAAACCGTATAGGGCTTAGCTAGTAAACAATGGCGGATCTAGGATGAATTCGGTCGGAAACGGTTGAAAAACTCGTCTATTATTTTCTACTTTTATATTTGGATACGAACACGAAAGTGAAAATGATATAGTCGGAAACGAAAACGAAAGCGAACTTTCGGTGTTTCGAAAACGAACCAATTCGATCGGAATTATGTCGAACACGGTCGGCATACGAAAATTCAATACGAAATACCGACCACGGTCCATAACTTTAAAAATGTGCATGACCAAACTAAAAAGTGCATGATTTAGTTCAAGTGCACACATAATAGTTAACAAATAATGAGTGCATGACCTAGGGTCTTAAGTCTCATCACAATTCACAAACATATAGTCACCGACACGCTAATACAAGTTTAGAATAAGCAATTAATTAATAGGACATAGATAGGATCACGCTAATACGCTAATACATGCTAATACGCTAATACACGCAATTAAAAATACACACTAATACGCTAATACACGCTAATACACGCAATTAAGAATACACACTAATACACGCTAATACGCTGGAGAGACCTGGCGGGCGGCGCTGGAGCCTGGACGGACCTGGCGGCGCTGGAGCCTGCAGCAGCCTAGCAGGTAAGCCTTAGCAGGCCTGGTTTGTGTTGCTGCCTTACTGGGCTGGGCTGGGATTATGGGAACGAAGGAGCCTGGGACTGTGGGACTAGGGATTATTGGGCCCTACCGAATTTCAAATACGGAGAATTTCGAATATAATATGGAAATATAGAAATCGGTCGAAATAAGCTCAAACTGAATTCCGCTCCGTTTTCGAATTTTCCGTCCGAATTTCGTATCGGATTCGAATTTTTCCGAGAAAAATGAAAACGATCGGGTCAAATATAGAAAACGATGCGATTCGGTCGGGAATTTTCGTTTTCGTTTTCAACCTTACTCCTAGCTAATAGAATTCATTCCGTGCTAGCAATTTGGCTCCCGTTGTGATGCCCTAAGGGGATACTTTTTTGGAAATTTGGTGTTTATACCCTTATTTTAAAGTCTAATTGTGATTTTACCCTTATTTTTTTAACTTTGTGATTTTTCCCTTCCCTATTAGCAAGTTAAAACGAATTTGCCCCTGGTCAATGCGAATTTACCCCTGTTTTGATCATTGACTAGGGGTAAAATCGCATTGACTTGCTTGTAGGGAAGGGTAAAATCACAAAGTTAAAAAAATAAAGATAAAATCACCATTTGACTTAAAAACAAGGGTAGAAACACCAAAGCCCCTAATATTTTTTGTTGTCATAAGTGATTTTGGATGTAGTGGCAAGGGGTCCGTTGAGTTCGAATCCTAGAATCCTAGAAACCGCATATGTGTGTGTACACACGAAAATGAATAGAATGCTAAAAAACCGTGTGTATATATACCACCCTCCCGACCCTCACTCTCTTCTTCCTCCCGACCAGCTACAGTTCTAGCCGCCACCTTCCATTAGAAGCGATTTTGGAGGTCCAGATTTTTCAAAATAAAAGGGGGGGAGGTTTTGATCTTCATTTCTTGGAAGGAAATTGGTTAAAAAGGTTAGTTTATGTCCCTATTGCCTCATTTAGCTCATTTTTGCTCAATTGGAGCCACATTTTGGATCTAGGGTTTCACCATGAGTGAGAGAGAAGAATACCTAGGCTATTATCTTTGTTTTATTCATGTGAGGTTGATTAAATTGATTATATAACATCTCCTCTCTCCATTTTCATGTTTGCTTTTTTAATTTAGTTTATGCTAGATATATTTACTTGTTTTCATGAATCAATGTTGTGTTAAATAGAATTTATATATAGAGGGAAGTGTAGTTTTTTTGTTAGTTTTTTATTATGTTTTTTATTTATCAATTTATTTCATCCACTTTATGCACTTATGTTTCATTAATTTAATTGTGATACTTAGTGGCTGGACCTAAACCCTAGCTAATAAACTCTAAGGGGGAGGTTTTGATCTTCATTTATAGAGACAAGGGGACATTTATCAAAATACAAGGGGAGAGGTTTTTAATCTTCATTTCTTGGAAGGAGGTTGTTAAAAAAGGTTAGTTTATGTCCCTATTGCCTCATTTAGCTCATTTTTGCTCAATTTGAGCCACATTTTGGATCTAGGGTTTCACCATGAGTGAGAGAGAAGAATACCTAGGTTGTTTTCACCATGGTCTAAGGGGGAGGTTTTTATCTTCATTTATTTTCTTTATTTTCTTCAAGTCAGGTTGATTAAGATGGTTACATAATATTTGTCGTCTCTCCCTTTTGAAAATCAGGTATTGATCGATGGAGAGGTCATTCTGGATGTATAATTTGTCAAGGCTAGATGAATCATACATACTCGAGGTTCAAAAGTTTATTGATGCCGCTAAGAACCATGCTTGGAGAACAAAGAAGACGCACATACATTGTCCATGCATGGACTGCAGGAATGTGAGAGTATTTGATGACCATCAACAAATCCTTTCTCATCTTGTCCGCCGAGGATTTATGAAGGATTACTTGATTTGGACAAATCATGAAGAGGAGAGCTTTGTGCCTTATACAACTGTTAGCCGTGCAAATATCGACGCTGATGGTCCAGATATGTTTGTTGACGGTGGGTTTCAGTTAGTACACGAGACACAACAACCTGTCACCGATGGTCCTGATCATGGTTTCGCTGGAGGAATTGAAGGCGTCGGAACTGATGTGATGCAAAATAATATGGCTGCGGAAGATGCAGAATTCCTGGAGGCAATGTTGCGTCATCATGCAGAAGATCCATCAATGTTCTTCAAGAAAGGTATGGAGGCCCTGATGAAGGCAGCAGAAGAACCTTTGTACGATGAGTCTAAGGGTTGCACCAAAGAGTTCACGACCTTGCGTTCGGTGCTAACGTTGTTGGTATGCAAAGCTAGGTTTGGTATTTGTGATGCTGCCTTTGATGCATTCTTGAGTATTATCACAGACATGCTTCCTAAGGAAAACAAAGTGCCTGCTAACACGTACTATGCAAAGAAGCTAATCAGTCCACTCACGATGGGTGTTGAGAAGATCCATGCTTGTAGAAATCACTTTATCCTATATCGAGGTGACGAATATAAGGACATGGAGAGCTGTCCAAAGTGTAATGCAAGTAGGTATAAAACGAATAAAGACTACAAAGAGGAACACTATGCTGCCTCGGTGGTGTGTAAAGGAAAGAAGCGAAAGAAGACCCAACATAGTTCAAAACCCACGATCAAAGAAAAAGAAGTAGACTATTATGCGCTAAAAAAGATTCCTGCTTTGGTGATATGGTACATGCCTGTGGTCGATCGATTGAGGTGTTTGTTTGCTAACCCAGAGGATTCCAAACTTATGAGTTGGCATGCTTCTAATGAGCACATCAAAGACGATGGGAAGCTTCGGCACCCAGCCGATGGAAAGCAGTGGATAGATTTCAATAACAACCACGAAGACTTTGCAAAGGAACAAAGAAATGTTAGGTTTGCACTGAGTACCGACGGAATGAATCCATTTGCTGAGAGGAGCAGCATGCACAACACATGGCCGGTGATCCTCACCATCTACAACCTTCCGCCATGGTTGATGCAGAAGCGAAAGTATCTCATGCTAACCATCCTTATCTCTGGACCTACACAGCCTGGAGTTGACATGGATGTTTTCTTGGAGCCCTTAATGGAAGACATGAAGATATTGTGGGAAACAGGTGTTAAAATGTGGGACGAGTACCGCCAAGAATCATTCACGTTGAGAGCAATTATCTTTGTTACCATCAACGATTACCCTGCTCTCTTCACATTATCAGGGCAGTTCAAGGGAAAGGTTGGTTGTGTGGTATGCATAGATGAAACCGCTCATGTGTCCCTTACTGCATCTAAGAAGATAGTGTACATGAGGCACAAATGCTTCTTATCGAAAGGACACAGGTACTGCCAGAAGAAGATGGATAAGCACTTCGACAATAACGTTGAACTCCAGTCTACTGCCCCACTAGACAACAGTAAAGGCAAAAGAGTTTTCAACCTAGTCAAGAACCTTAAATTTGTTTTCGGGAAGAAGACAACAGACGGAAAACCAAGAAAGAATGTCAAACCAACTCCAGGGGCTACGTTCAAGAAGAAATCTATTTTCTTTGAGTATTTGTCATACTGGCCTGAGTTAGACGTACGCCATGCGATCGATGGTATGCACGTTCAGAAGAATATGTTTGAAAGCCTAATTGGAACCTTGCTAGACATAAAGGGCAAGACAAAGGAAGGACTAAAGTCACGTCTGGACATGGTACAGTTAGACATAAAAAAGAACTCCACCCTGTTCTTCAAGAAAATGGGAAGTACCATCTCCCGGCAGCAAGCTACAACCTCAACAATGATGAGAAACATTCGATGTGTGTGTGGTTGAAGAATCTGAAGGTCCCATCTGGATTCTGCTCTAACATACGAAGTATTGTGTCAATGAAAGACCTTACACTCACCAACTACAACTCACATGATTGTCATACCATGCTGACTACTTTCCTCCCTATTGCCATCAGGGCTATAAATCCAGTGTGGATAAAGGTTGCAATCACATGGTTGTGCTACTTTTTCAACAGGATCTCACAGAAGGTGATCGACCGTGATGAGTTGACATCTCTTAAGGAATTTGCTGCGGAGACAGTGTCACAGTTCGAGATGTGTTTTCCTCCAGCATTCTTCGATATTATGGTTCACCTTGCGGTGCACTTGGTTCCACAGATAGAGGCATTGGGTCCCATGTATTTGCATGAGATGTGGACGTATGAGCGTTTCATGTCAACACTTAATGGCTACGTATCAACTCGTGCTGATCCTGGGGCGTCCATGGTAGAGGGGTACTTAACCAAAGAGGCAATTGAGTCTGGTGGTCCATTCTGCAACAGCATCCTAAAAGATCAGGATGCAATAGGTTTGCCTCCGTCAAGACATGATGGTAGGCTGAATGGAAGAGGGAGGATGGGAAAGAAATCATTAGTCCCGCAATATTATAATTCAGTCCTCGAGGCACATCACAGCATCCTTCATCAACTCTCAATAATGAAGCCTTTCATCGAGCAACATATTGATGAGCTTCGCAAACAAAATCATGGGCACATAGATGAATGGTTAATGAAGGAACACAAGAATAAGTTCACCTCATGGCTAAAGGAGCTTGACATTCCAGAGGGGGAAACAATTGAGGAACGCACCATCAAGGTGTTGGCTTCTGGACCATCACGCCAGGTCACATCATGGCAAAGCTATGACATTAGTGGCTTCACATTCTGTACCAAGTCCAAGGACCAAAAGAGCATTGCACAAAACAGTGGAGTTCGATGTGATGCCTTAGACTCTGAAACTGGGGATGAAAAAATGTTCTTTGGGTTCGTTGATGTCATATGGGAGCTAGACTATGGTACATTTTAGGTCCCTATGTTTCGATGCCAATGGGTTGAAGACAAACATGTCACAGTGGACAACTATGGGGTCAGAGTTTTTGATCTAAGTAAGGTAGGCTACAAAGATGATCCGTGGATAATGGCTAACCATGTTGCACAAGTCTTCTATGTGGAACAGATCCTTTGTCCTAATGAGAAGAAAAGTACCGATAAGCCGAAGCATGTAGTTATTCCTAGAAAGCAACAAGCTATAGGGGTTGATGGTGTATCTGACCTGGATGAATTTAATAAGTTCAGCAACATGTGTCTCTTTGTAGATGACCATCCAATAAAAATAAGGAGTGTTGAGCAAAGCATCCCACAGAAATCGCTACCTTGGGTGCGCCACGATGGACAAGGAAGAACAATATAGCTGCCATGTGGAGACCCTATTTTTGTTTCTAGGTGTGAGACCCTATGCTTATTTCTATAATCCCGAGATGATGAACCCTATGTATTAATCGAGATATTAGAAATACATTAAACCCTAAACCCTAAACCCTAAACCCTAAACCCTAAACTATAAACACTACAAAATTTAATTCATAATTTTTGGAACATTATTTCTCAAGATATGATTTTTTGAAGCTTATGTATGAGTCATTATAAATATAGATACATAAAAAAGTATATCAAACAAGTCATTTAATATTTTTAATATGTATATATATTGTCAAGACAAACACTACAAAATTTAATTCACAATTTTTGGAACATTATATCTCAAGATATGATTTTTTGAAGCTTATGTATGAGTCATTATAAATATAGATACATACAAAAGTATCTCAAACATGTCATTTAATATTTTTAATATATATATCTTGTCAAGACAAACACTACAAAATTTAATTCACAATTTTTGGAACAATATATCTCAAGATATGATTTTTTTAGAAAAATAGAATTATTTCTGCAAAAATGTTTCTACAGGCGGTTGGCATTGACCATCGCCTGGAGAGATCCATTTCTACAGGCGGTGGTCAATGCCAACCGCCAGTAGAAATGGGGTTCGTATATATATATCCCGCCCACTCGCCCGAAATTTTCTAAGTCCCGAAGGCGCCAGTTCATTCGAATCGACGCCGTCAGGCTACTCAAATTTTCCACGGAGACCTCACTGGCGTTGCCTCCTCTCTCCGCACCGGCGTTGCCTCTTCTCTCCGCACCGGTAATCCTCCCCTCTCTCTCCGCTCGGTGGCGGCGCTCGGTGGCCACTCGCGGCGGTGGCAGCAGAGCGCGGTGGCGCTCGGTCGCCACGGTTGTGGCGCGTGCTGGGGGTGGCGCTGGGGGTGGTGGCTGCGGTGGGTGCGGTGGTGCTGGGCCGGGGAGGTGGGCGCGGTGGCGGGGGTGCACATGGCGGTGTTGGGCCGGGGGAGGAGCGCGGCGGCGGCGGAGGAAACGGAGAGGCGGCGGCGGGGTTGAGGCTGGAGGTAGGGGATGAGGCGCGGGGTCGCTGCCGCGTGGAGCAACGGCGGCGGTGGAGCAGCGGGGTCAACGGGGTGGAGCAGCGGCGGCGAGAGGAAGGGAGCAGCGGCGGTGGGGTGGGCCCATGGTAGCAGCGAGAGGAAGGGAGAGAGGTGGTGCTGCTGGGCCGTGGGCCGTGGCCGAGAGAGAGGAGAGTAAGAAAAGGCCGTGGAGCGGTTTTTTTTAGTTTTTTCTTTATACATGTAAATGCTTATATATTTGTATGCTTATATATTTGTAATAAATGCTTGTAATTATTAAATGCTTATAAAGACCTTATATATTATCACCAACGCTTATATATTTGTATGCTTATATATAAATATATGTAATAAATGCTTGTAATTATTAAATGCTTATAAATACTTGTAAATATATGCTTCATGTTTATTCCCCGAGAAAAAGACCTTATATATTATCACCAGAAAAAGACCTCTTGTGTCAATTTGCAATGATTATAAATACTTGTAATTATTTCATGCTTATTTAAAAGCTTTTCCAATATTATAAATGCATGTTTATTATAAAAAAGAGGGGAACATAGACATTTGTATTCACTGACATTTGTATAGACATTTGATTATTAGGTATAGATGTAAATACTTATATAAATGCCTATCCTTTATAAGATTTCTACGATGACATCTCCAAGCAACAAGGACCAAGCCCCAGGGTCGGAGCCCACGGAGCAAGTACGAGATGCCCACCAAACGGAGCAAGGCGTGGGGTCGCCCGACCCCACGGAGCAAGTACAAGACACCCACCAAACGGGGCAAGGCGTGGGGTCGTCCGACCCCACGGAGCAAGTACAAGATACCCACCAAACGGGGCAAGGCGTGGGGTCATCCGACCCCACGGAGCAAGTACAAGATACCCACCAAATGGGGCAAGGCTTGGGGTCGTTCGATCCCATGGAGGAAGAAGAAGGGAACCAATCAACTCCGGAGAACACTTGGAGCCCTAGCGACGACTTCGAGCGTCCCGAAGCGAGGAAGGCTCGAGAACAATTTGAACGTGAATTACGCCATGACCCTGATTATGATCCAGAAGCCGAGGAGGTAATTATATGATTTCATGTTTTTATTTAATTACATGTCTATTAAAACCATCACCATTAAACTCACAATGTTTCTATTCAGAGGGAATTGGCTCAGATGGAAGAGTTGATCTCACAACGTGCTGAAGACGCACCCGAACCGACCGCGACGACGAGCAATGAGCCATCAAGGAAAAGGAAGCGGAGCGGTGCCAAACGAGGCGAGAGAGGATTGAACAAGTTTCCAGACGACATATATGCCATCTTAGAAGTCAGCCCAACCGGACAACCCACAGTTCCTTTTCACCCTGGGCATTCGGTCAGACCGAACCAAACCGATCGGTTCCTGGGTCTTCGGCAAACTTCGGTTACCTAAATTTGGGAACCGATCGGTCTCTGTAAAAACTGAAGACCGAGCACTTCGGGTTCGGTCAGTTCGGTTCGGTCTTCGGTTTTAACCGAACTGACCGACCAAGAAATCGCCAACAGAATCAAGAGTTTCTTTAGATCAATCAAAACAAAAGAATAGGAAGAATCAAATCAAACAATGCTTCGAGCGCTAGCAACACATGTTAACACTAGTCAGATGAAACTAAAAACTAAACAAACGTCAAATGTCTCAACGTTGAGCCTAGGAGTGTACAGCAGCCATCGCTGTTAGCTTCTTGTTGTTTGCACTCGCATGCTTCGAGACTTGCCAAGATGCAGCCAACAGGAGTGCAGCCTGCGAGGACGAACGGAGAGATGGGCGCCGGCTAGCAGGCCGCGCCCTGGGGGAGAGAGATTGCGGCAGCCACGGAGAAGATTGCGGAGGTCGGAGAGAAGAGCCTTGCAGGGAGCCGCCGCCACAGCTGCAGGGTTCAGGTGGGGATAAAGCTAGGGTTTGAATGGTGTCCGACGGCCAGTGGAATTCATTATATACGTGACTTTACAGTATTGGGCCTGGGCTTCATTGCATATTTGGCCCTCTTTGACTTATGCCGTTGTATTCGGTTACTTCGGGTAACCGAGGTATGAGACCGAATTAACCGACTGAATTTCGGTTACCTGAAACACAAAACCGAACTGGTAACCGAAAAATTCGGTCTCGGTCATTTCGGTTTCGGTCTCGGTCATTTCGGTTCGGTCTTCGGTTATCGGTTAATTATGCCCAGGCTGAGTTCCTTTGGAGGCCCTATCCAAGTACCGAAACGCAATTGGGTTCTGTGTTAGGGACATCCTTGACGTCACTAACAAGAACTGGTCCATTGTGTCGGAGGATGACAAGACAAGAATTTGGGAAAAAATGAAGACAAAGTTCCAGTTTCCTCGAGCCATACCAGAGGCATTGGTAAAGGACTATACATTGAAGCAGTGTGCGATCAGTTTCCGAAACTAGAGGCATGAGTTAAATAACAAGTTTGCCAAGAAAGGGTTGGACCCTACAACAACGTACAAGATTACTAACGGCCAGTGGGCGGTCTTTGTAGAGCAAAGGAAAGAGCCAGAATTTGTATCTCTGAGCGAAGCCAACTCCGCTCTCGCAAAGAAGAATAAGTACCACCACCATCTAGGCTCAAGTGGTTATCAGCGTCAGGCTCCCAAATGGCAACAAGAAGAGGCTGCTAAGAAGGTGAAAGGGTTACCGGCGTTGTCCGAACAAGTTGGTGAAAGGTCCGCGAATTGGATTAGGGCTAGAAAACCAAAGGAAACCGACAGTGGTTTGTCCTTTGATGACCCTCAGGTTGAAGCAGTAGCAAAGAACATATTTGCGGTGGCAGCCAAGCAACAGGAAGGTACATTCAAGCCACGAAGAGAGAGGGACATCCTTAGTGAGGGATTGGGTAACCCAGAGCATCCTGGCCGTGTTTGAGGCGTCTCATCCAAAGAAGGATGGAAGGATGGATTCGACCCTTAGTGGGAAGGTGAGTACAGGAAACGTGATAGATACAAGGAAGAAATAGCTAGCTATTTAAAGGAGGAGACTAAGAAAGAGTTCACAGAGTTTATGCAGAAATTGCTAGATGATCCTCATCCTGAGTTGATGCAAAAACTGGCGAGTGCGGTGTCAAATCAACAAATAAGCACTTAGGCACCCCAGATGCAGCTAGTCCCAGTGGTGTCCCAGCAGATCGTTGCTGAGGTACCAAGCAGTGTCGCGTCTACAGGGAATAAGATTCAATATCCGGTTGACGACATTGTTACTCTCGTGGCTTGCTCCCTAGTCATAATATATGGCATTAACAATCATCGTACAAGGGAAGTAGCCACAGGCAAAGCCATCCCTGGACGCAAGTACCACGGTGCTGACATTCCTGAAGACTACTGCAGAGTAGAAGTATCGACCGTGGTCCAAGGATATGAGGACGAGATGTTAGACATCCCCGGTCCCGAGGACATTGAGAAACTCGGACAGGCTATAAACAATTTCATTCTTTGGCCTCGGCGAGACGTCTAGCTGAGTGAGCCGTCACCGTCCTCGCAAGAGATAGCAGTTGAAGAGTCATCAGGACCTACTGATCCTCTTCCAAACCCACCACCATCACCAATCCATTCTCTTGCGAGCCCACCTCCGTCACTTCCGCCACATTCATCACCTCCGCCACCTCCGTCACCTCCGCCACAGTCATCACCTCCGCCACCTCCACCGCCTCCACCACCTCCGTCACCTCCGCCACAGTCATCACCTCCACAAACATCACCTCTGCCACCTCCACCACAAAAATCCACACCTTCCCCACAACCCAAAGATCCTAAACAAACACCGGAGCCACCAGCGCCGCCAAAGAAGAAGTTTCCTATCCCCAAGTTGATTTCCCCCTTCGAGCCAAAGAAAAAACAGCTGGCACGGCCAGATTTTTTAAAGGAATTGGGCAAAAACGCACTAGTGAAGTCCTCGAGTTGTCTGAGCTCAAGAAGTCAGCGCAGCCGGTGCATAAGGTGATTCCCTGCAAAATCAAGGTGCCAACTTGGGAAGACTACAAGTCCGTGCCTAAAACCTATGTGGTGGGAAAGCCTCTACTAAGCTGGGAGAAACTCCAAAAGGTCCCGAACAATGTAAAAAGGATGCATGACTGGTACATGAGAGCCTCTGCTGCTGGCATTCACACCATCAACGTGTCTATACCACATAAGGCATTTCAAAGTGATCATAATCTGTCTGTGATTAGCTTTGAAGACATTTGGTTGATGATGAACCTCGAGAGACTAGACGTATAGATAATAACAACGTTTGCATTGTAAGTGTTACATAGTTACACATGCATTGTAGTTGTATCAATGTTCAATATCTGACATATGCATGTGCCTTGTAGAATGCTATTTGATGAGCAGGAGCAGACTTATGGTCCAGACCTCGATTATTGTGCCGAGGAAAGGATTGTCTATCTGAACCCAATTGATATATGCGAAGAAAGGCACACCTTTAGAATCCGGGTGAACAACGGCGATTTAAGAGGCTTATAAGGTGAAGCACGGGCCGCCAAAAGGAGACAATTACAGTTTAAATTTGAAGCCAAGTACTCCTTCTACATTTCAAAGTGTATGAAAAAGTATCAAGATAGGAAATGTATAGTGGCACCGTACAACTTTGGGTAAGTATATGAGTTTAGGTAGTGGAACCATATAACTTTGGGTGATCAAACTACATAATATTTCAATGCACAAATGTATCATGAATTTGATTCATGCAGGGACCACTGGATCTGCGTCGTCATTTATCCTAAAAAAGAAAGGGTGCTGGTATTAGACTCTGCAAATTACGCACCATCAAGCTATGGACATTTCATTGAGATGCTAGAGATGTAAGTTGAGATATGCACGTATACTTTTGCATTATAAGATTTTAAGAATAATTAACATAGTGATTGTATTCGATTTCGTAGGGCATGGCGGTTTTATATAATGCACGGTGGAAAGGTTGAATCGAAGAAAAAAGAAAAGGAGCCATTGGAAGTTATATATGACTGGCCGGTAAGTATGAAAACTTACTCTTATGAATACAGATCATACATGTACTATGTGGATATACTACATGTGCGAGCATCTATAAATAACCACTTTAATTTTCTGTTTTATAGTGCCACAAGCAACCAACAGGATCTGTCCTCTGTGGATACTACGTGTGCGAGCACATAAGAGGAGAAGACGACACAACGACTAAGAAGAAACCTTCCAAGAAAAAAGTCAAGGCGACGACCATCAACGAAAAGACATTGTACAACATAGTCGAGGACGTGTGCCTTTTCCTCATCAAACAAGTCATCTCAAGTGTAGGAAAATATCATGATTATGAAAGTGAATTAGCCAAGTCCGAGTACGAAGCGCTAACAGAGGTTTATAGCCTAAATCTTACTCGGTCCGGTTTTTAGAGGACAAGTCCAAACTATTGATGTATATAGACCTGTAATTTTATGTGTGTGAGCGTGAGACTCATGTATATAATATGTCATACACTTGTAACTTTATTGCGAGCATGATACTTTGAAGAAAGAAATGTATGTATGAGATATTTAATTTACATGTTGCTATATATTTGAACACCATCCAATAGGGTTTAGTAGTCTCAATAACAATATATATGTATATATTAAATAATATACAATATTATATAAATACCAAAAATTTAAAACTGGAAAATCATTTACACAGGCGGTTCTCTAACCGCCTGTGGAAATGGGTTTCTACAGGCGGTTTTCAAGCAACCGCCTGTAGAAATGTCCCATTTCTACTGGCCCCCAGCGCAGTCGGCGCTGAAAAAACGTCTGTAGAAATAGGTTGTGAACCGACTGTGTAGTCTGTTTTTGTACTAGTGCTTGCTAGATCAACAACTTTATACAGTTTCATGGCTGCCCAAACCAAATGTCTTTATGTTTTCTCACAGCCTTTAGCTCTCACCCTAGGCGTTCGGTTTAAACCGACAGTTCGGTTTCCCAGAACTTCGATTTCTAGGAAACAAGCACCGATCGGTTTGTGAAAAAACTAGAAACCGACAATTTCGGCTTCGATTTTTTAGTTCGGTTTTTTCGGTTTAAACCGATGACAGAAACAACACAACACATAGACGAACACAAACTTGATTCCGCTTCCGCCGGCCGTCGCAGAGCGTCTGAGTCCTCTTCAAACTTCGAAGTGCGATGTCCCTGGAGCACCACCGGCCGCCGCTGAACACAAACATGGTTCCTTTCCCGTAGCGCCGCCGTCGGCCGCCGCAGCGCCGCCCGCCGCTCCACTCCACCTCACGACTGGCGTCGCCCATGTCGCACCACGCCGCCACCGATGCTGGCCGGCTGGGTGCGGGGTGCGCCGCGCCGTCACCGCCGCTCCGATCTGCCGGTTGCTGTGACGCTGGGTTAGTCAGTTAGGGTTAGGAGACAGGGGACTCGCGACTCCGACTCGGGGCTGTGCGACGGGGGGGAGTCGGCTGGTGGTGGAGTGGTGGTCTGGTGGGCTAAGTGGCTAACTGGGCTGAGCTGGATGATGGGCTGGACTCGCACCTGAATTTGTTTGCGGTACGGTAGAACATAGAAGGCCAAATCTCGGTTCCTCGGTGCCCAGGTTGATTTGGGATAGAAACCGAAGCCAAAGCCGAACACTGAACAACACAGAATTGGAAACCGAAACCGAACCAAAAAAACGGCGTTTTGGTTCGGTTTTAGTTCGGTTCGGTGTTTGATTTTCAGTAAAAATGTGTCCAGGCTGATTTAGCTCAAAACAGGCCCTGAGACACTAGTATATCTTGGGAGCTACTGCTTGTATTTTTCTAGGTAAAGATCTAACTAGCCCACACACGGCCGCTGGCCGCACCAAACATTAGGTGCCTAGTCCTCATCACCCACCTCCCAGACCCACACCAGCTGCTGACGTTTACCATCGACGTTTTGCTGAATCTTGAAGCATCAACCAATTAAGCCCGGCCAGACCAAAGTATTGCCATCCCAACGCACAACCGTTGGCAGGCACGTACTCCAAAGGCCAAAAACACAGCTCGATCGTGCTCACTCACAGTAGCCAGCCAGTGTGCTCGATCTCTCTCTAGCTAGCGTCTAGCCTAGCCTAGCCTAGGCTAGAGCACGACGATGACGAGCCCCATGCACGCGCGGAAGGCCAAGCTCAAGACCCACCTCATCACCGCCAAGGCGAAGCTCAAGCACAACGTCACCCCGCGCCGCGTCGTCCTGCTCGCTGCCGTCGCCACCTCCGCCTTCCTCCTCCTCTTCACCCTCCGCACCCTCCACTCCGCCGCGTCGCGCGGCGCCGGCGCCACCACAACTGCGGCTGCCGCTGCTATCTCCAAGCCGCCCGCGGCGGCCACCACCGCTGCCCACCACGCTGACCAGCAAGAGCACCAGCAACAACAGGAGTGCGCCAGCAACAACAAGCTGCCGGCGTCCGTCACGGAGGCGCTGGTCCACTACGCGACGTCGAACGAGACGCCGCGGCAGAAGACGGAGGCGGAGGCGGGGGCGGCGGCGCGCGTGCTGGCGAGTCGCGCGCCTTGCGGCCTCCTGGTGTTCGGGCTGGGACCCGACAGCGCGCTCTGGGCGGCGCTCAACCACGGCGGCCGCACGCTGTTCCTCGACGCGGACGCCGACCGGATCGCCTCCGCCCGCGCCGCGCGCCCGGCCGGGATCGACCTCCACGCGCACCCCGTCGCCTTCCAACAAGAACAAGAAGCCGTGACGACGACGACGACGGCGCCGTCCGACGAAGACGACCTCCTGGCGGTGGCCCGCCTCCGCAACTCCTCCGTCGACTGCGCCGCCGCCTCTCCGGTGAAGCCTCTTACTCCGGAACACCTGGAGCAGTCTCCGTGCGCGCTGGCGCCGCGCGGGCTGCCGGCAGCGTTCTACGAGGCGGAGTGGGACGTTATCGTGGTGGACGCGCCGGTGCTGGGCGCGGTCTACACGGCTGCCGTGGCGGCCAGGGCGCGGCGCCCCGGGACCGGGGAGACGGACGTGCTCGTCCACGGCGTCGATAGCAAGGCCGAGGAGAGCCTCGCTAGGGCGTTCCTGTGCGAGGGGTACCTCAAGGAGGAAGTTGGCAGGCTCCGGCACTTCTCCATTCCTAGCCACAGGGACAAGGACGCCATGCCATTTTGCCCTTGAGATAGCCATTAATATATATGCTAATGATATAATTGAGAAATGAAATGAAATGGTTTGTGGCAAATATTAAGAAAAGAAGTGGGGTTGTTGATAGAGGTAACTCTGCCTATTTGAACAGGCCAAGAACAAATTTTCTTTCACAGGAAATCATTTTCACCATATAAGCACCACATTTGGCATCTGCAACAAGCATCAATCCATTAATTAGCTCATTTTTCCAATCTACTTTTTTTGTCTTTGTACAAGAGTCAGATTTATATTTCGTTCTTTTTGCACACACAAAGTGGGAATACACATAAATATATACAACAGGATCACACCAGCTACTTGGATGCTAACTAACGATTGAAAAAGAACATAACTTCCAAGGGAAGAAACTGTCTGACATAATGAGACAATTAGTAAAGTCAGATATGCCGACAGCTTTTGTTTACTCTTGATGTAAATGGTTTTCATTGGAGAAATACTGTAGAAAATGTCTTGTGATCTCATAATAATGACATCTCATTTTTGTACAACATGGAACTTGAAACCATTGCTTCTTCATTTGATTTGTTACCAGATTACGGTTTGATTCATAGTATTTTAAAATATGAAAAGATTTGTGGGAAATGGAAGCTCAATTTTGCAGCCGGAATGGTAGTTCCAATTTTTGCTTCTTGTGGAGCTCAAATCATGCACAATTGCTTGAATAACAAATATGCTGTTCTTATTGCAAGGGCAGAAAACCGGACCAATTCACAAACACCTGGAGTGTGCTAAAAGGAGCACTTGCCCTGTGACAGGCATAATAACTTATATAGTTATATTACATTAATATATGACTGCTGAAGCAGAATATTAATTCCTGGGAACCCAGAGATATAAGTTGCTACGAATCTGTCTGTCCAGCAGAAGAATGGCTGTCAGAGGCCTTTCTGTGCCAATTTTTCAAATGATCTAGAGGATCAGGTGCTTGGGGGTGAGCTAGCTGATAGCACCACACCATCAGTCTCTCCTACCAGGCTACCACTGACATCTGCTTCGAAGCTTCAAGGAAGAAGAAAGACGTTGCAGCAGAGGGCAGCAATAAGTGGGTGATGTTTCAGAAGCTGCTGGGCACAACCTGCTTGCCAATCCAGCTAAGATGGTTGATGTCCCAAAATTCCAGGATTGAATCAACGCAACAACAGCTTAATCTTTTGATCTGTGTCTCAGAGCAGCATGAGTCGAAACATGGAAATGACAGTATGGTCAACAGTCTATCCTCAGCAACCTGCTTCACAACTCTCTGCTCTTGTTGAGGCGCGCTTTGCGCACTGCTTCTTGGATATTCTTTTCATGCTCCTTGAGCATCTGCTCCATGTTTCCTTTTGCTGTAATCATTGAACCTGAGTGCTGATATCTTTTTCCCTTGTACCTCTGATCAGATAGAAGTATAGCAAACAAGTTGTCAATGGTAGACAAAGAAAAACACCAAAAATACTCTGATGTAATGTCAAAGCAGCTAACTTGTTGCAATAGAAAAAAAGTCAATATGTGCAATGTCCATGCAAACTCTACGGATCTCAGCTTATAAAACAATTGCAAATTATTACATATAAATAAATGCAATCAGTAGGATAGGATTCACATCATTGCAGACATAAAACCTCTGTATCCACTGAATTCTGGAACTAACCAATCCCAAGAATTACAAAAGAGATATTTACCTGTATGGCCCTAAAAAAATATATATTCCTTGTATGGTCCTTTTTTTTTAACTTACTTGCATGGTCCCAAAATTAATTTTTCTTCCTTCTATGGCCTTCCCAATTCAAGCCACTCACGGTGTTAAATGTTGTATAAAATTACCATTTTACCCATAGCGAAAAAAGTAAGGTTTCAGTAGAAAAATGATATCTATTTCATACGATCTTGTATGAGGACGATTTTTATATGAAAATTGTAGCACTCGACGAGATCTACAACTTTCTAGTTTTGAGTTTTTTTTTAATTGGAGATCGTTAAGTTGCTAAAAAAATAAACAAAGATGAACTTTATATTATTTTTTAGCGTCTGTCAAATGAAAAAATACGCAACTATAAAGTTGTAGATCCCATCGAGAGATACAACTTTCATGTATAAAATATCTCCATTTGACACAATATAAGAAATATATGATTTTTCTAAGTTAATAAGTGCTTGTACGCAATTGATATACTGTTGAAATATTGTTTAATTTTTTTGAGCAACTTAACGACCTTAAATTGAAAAACTCAAAACTAGAAAGTTGTAGATCTGGTCGAGAGCTACAATTTTCATAAAAATAGTCCTCATCTAGGATCGTATGAAAAAGATACAATTTTTCTACTGAAACCTTATTTTTTGGTAGGGGTAAAATGATAAATTTACCTAACACTTAACACCGTTAGCTGCCTGAATTGGACGGAAGGCCATAGAAGGAAGGAAATTTTATTTTGGGGCCATACATGTAAGTTCAAAAAAAATAGGGCCACACAAGAAAGATGTATTTTTTCATGACCATATAGGTAAAAAACTCATTACAAAAAGGAAATTGTATAACCATGTCAACAGAGCAGAATAAAATACTTTGAGAAATAATGTGGAAAATATAATGGTACCAACCAGAATTCTTTCGTTGGGTACAACAGTATGTAAAATCAGTATTTAAGAAGTACTGTACTTACCACAACTGGGCCCTTAGATCCCAGGTTGCTGTTCTGAGAACCAAGTACTCCATTCCTTGCATCAGCAGATTCAGGTCTAATCATAGCAACCATTGTTTTCTGGCTTGCGAAAGGATTTCCATCTTCTGTTTCGACAGATTGAAATCCACTTACACTCTCAGCTGCCTTTCTTTTCCTATTGAGACAAGAAGACAGTACATCAACATAACTAATAATTCTTCTTGATTGCAACATTGCACACCCTGAAGCCAATAAGAAAATATTAGGAAAAATGATACCTCCTTGCTTCTTCCCTTCGAAGTCTAGCATCATACTCTTTACTTGGGGGACACTTTGGTAAGCTTGAGGGGCTGCAAGCAAGTGGTTTTTTCCTAAAAAACTACAGATTTTCGATCCATGCATTAGGTGCTACAGTACAAAAATCTCCAAAAGGATGCCTTTGAACATCAGACAGCTGATCAATTTGTATGGACCAAGACTAGGTTTTGAGAAACTACCTCTGAACTAGATAGAAAATCACAGAAAGAAACCACTGTAAATTTTCCTGGAAGCAACCGAAACTTCCATATGAAGCAAGTATTGGCACTTCACATGATAACATGTTTTGACTGGTAGTCAAGCACAGGGCAATTTCAGCTCAGTGACCATAGGCACACTAGTTAGTATTAACTAATCTTTTAGGGGAAAAGTATTGACTAATTTCATTCATAGTCAGGGTTTTTACCCCTTTTTTCTTCTTAAATAAGATGAGGGAGATTTTGCTACAGGACATTAAAATTTTTCAAAATTGCTGTGGGACACCGCATGTCTCACAACAAAGAAAAAAGTGTCCCCACAGCAAAGAAAATAGTGTCCCACAGCAAAGGAAAAATATTTCAGTGTCCCACAGCCAGTTTTAGATAAGTTAAGTGTCCCACAGCAAAATTTTCCTTAATATAATGATATGCAGCTCTCCTGCATCTTCGAGAAAAAAATGATTTATCTTCATACTTTTGAATTAGTTCCTAATTGATGCATAAATAGAGTTTCTTATTTCAGCAGTAGTCATTAAAACTCACGAAAACTATCCAACTTTCACTATAGTTAGGCCTATATAGAAAGGAAAATATATTCTTTACTGGGGAAGGTAGCATCTGGTTCGAAATTGTCAACAGAGCATCATTGGTGGTAGGAGGATAACTGTCCAAATACTAGTGTCCTTTAGAGCCCTATTTGTTGCCCTACTGCAATCAATGCCATAACTTTAAGTGCTTTCGTATCATTAAATTTGAAGTTTTGAACTACTGAAATAACAAACAAGACTTCAGAAGCTGTTGCATGCCATATTCCAAACAACAAAAAGGTCAACAGTGACGAGTAAAAGGTGTGTAGAACTTACATCACTTCGGAGAGTCTCAGCAGCTGTTCCTCGAGCATCTGGTTGTAGTGCAAGCAAGTTATCTAGAACTACTATAGCTGATTGTGGAAAATCTTTAAATGTCTCAGCAATACACCCACTATACTGACGGCTGGGCTTGAACATCCCTGTTTGTGGTACTTCCAGTTTACTCCAATAGTCACCAGAAGGTGATCCACAGAGCTTGAAAATTTTGTGAAGTTGCTCCACCTACCACTCATTTGTTTAACGAAATCACAATACAAACTAAATGGGCATAAGGTAAAATTGTGTAACCTAAGATACTGGTATAGCCTATCCTGTATCATAAAAAATGTAGCAGTTGTCTGTACCTCAGTTCTTCCAGGCAAGATTGGTTTGCCAGCAAGCAGTTCTGCAAGAATGCACCCTGTACTCCACAAATCCACAGAAGGGCCACACTTGGTGGCACCGAGAAGAAGTTCAGGTGGTCTGTACCACAATGTGGCAACACGGCTAGTAAGTGGTTGTTGATTGTCAGGATCAAATGAGGTTGCTAGACCAAAGTCTGCAATCTTCAGAACACCATTGATATCAATCAAGAGGTTGGAACTCTTTAGGTCCCGATGCAGAACTCCATTGCTGTGGCAATGATCAAGGCCACTGAGTAATTGTTGAAATAAACATTTGACCTGGATTCAAGTGAAAATATTTAAGTTCATGTCACCTTTACAAATGAACCAGGATAGTATGACAATCACCTGTGGCTCAGTAAACTTAAGGCCTGGAGTCGCAGCAAGACCAACAAGATCATGTTCCATGTACTCAAATACAAGATACAGGCTTTGTGAAACAGAAGATGTTATGACCCCTTGCAACTTGATGATGTTTGGATGATTGAGTTTCCGTAGAATAAGAATCTCTCTAGCCATAAAGCGCACACTCTCAGGCTTCACATTGACAAAACGCACCTTTTTGAGTGCAACAAACTTGCCAGTTTTAAGATCTCGGGCCTTGTAGACACTGCTATAAGTTCCTTGTCCAACCTGCAATTGGAAAGAAGTTAAATAGTTGAAACAAAAGGACAAAAGCAAAGGTTAGCTCCAAGAAGTATATCATTGAAAACTAACAGATTAAGCAACTTGTATCACCATATTGACAATTTACCTTGTCTAATTTCTCAAATGAATCTGGTCGCCGAGGGAACCAACCTTGTACTGCCTCTGGTGCCACATTTATGAGCCAATCTGGCCATCCAGGTTTCGCATGTTCATCTGATAATGGCCTAGCTACATGGGGGACACCCAATTCCAACTTATTCCCATATTTTCCTATTATGCCATTATGCCCACTGCTGATCCATATTTTCAGTCTATGGTGCATGCTTGGTTTCCTATGGTGGCCAACAGCTGAAACTGACGTCTCTGCATTGTCCAACTTGTAACTAGGAGCAAAATCATTTTCTTCTGGTTGAGAAGTGAGCACTTCAGTATTTCCACCATTGGCATTGGTTACAGTTGCAGAACCATTACTAGTAGACGGTGTGAAGAACCATTGCCAACATGTGCATCCAGTGGTTTGGCTTCCCGAAGTTGTGCTATCATGTTTTTTAGAACACTTAGGACAAAGGTGACTTAGAAGCACATTTATGCCCTTCCACTTGACCGAATGCATTGGATCTGTTGCAGCTGATTCTTGGCGAATATCTTCATTACCACAAAAGTTAGTGCATGAAGCCAACAACTCTTGATCCAACAATAGCCTTGATGAAATTCTTATTCAAAGTTCCAAACTAGTAACTATTAATGAGGTCTTTATGCAATTCTATAGAGTCCAGACTGGTATTTCCTTGGAATTTCAGAGGGGGGAAACCTAATTACAAGAAACTCCAATCATAAATTAAATTTTAATTCAGAGAACTGACTAGTAGAATCTAGATGTACGGATTGGAAGTTAACAATGTTATCTGCCACCCACAAATTGTACAGTTCTATCTCCACAACCCAGAACTAAAAGAAAAATAAAAAGATTCTTAGGAATTCAGGCAATCATGAAGACAAAATCTTACCTTCTTTGCCAGAATTGTCTTCAGGAATTGTCTTCTTAGGAATCACAGGAATCATTCCCTATATTTGCTCAAAGGCATCATTGGAGCTATATAAAGGGGGGATGCTTTTCTTCACCATGATAAATACAATTGAAGTTCTTCACTGCAGCCAAAAACATGTAACACGAGCTGTAGAAAACCCAATATCGAATTAGAATGAAATCCCAAGCTAAAGAGGCAAGGAAGGGAAATGGGCTAAGAGCGATAACAGAAAACTGCAGTTTCCAAACAAGACAATTAGGATTTACCTCAGAACTTGATTCCTTGCTCTTCTTCTACTTTCAAGAAAATATATTGGCAGCAAAAATTGAACAATGTTCCCCACCTTCCCCTTTCTCCATTCTAATCGTCAAATGGAGGAGAGAAAGGTGGGATTAGTAATATGCAAAACAGAAGTTGGATTAGAGTTAACTGCTCCATGATATGTTCTCTTCTTTCAAGATTTCTTTAGCTTTTCTCCCTTTTCTAGTCTAACAAACAAAAGTACAGATAATTTCAAGAGGGAAAACAGATCATTATCTAAAAAAGGAGGGAACATACAGCAAGGAGGTAAAAATGAGAGGGAGTGAGGATTTCTCGAGAGCTAAATTTAGATTGTACCGCTATTTCTAGTTTTCTCTGTTCCCTTTATAGATATATTAAATCAACCAAACTACTCATCAAGCATTCTAGGAGGGGAAGACATTGGAACAAGAACGGGGGAAACTACAATACCCAAGCCGTGACCTCCACAGCATCGGCGTCGGATCTTGAGGTTACGAGCTCCATGGCTCTTCTTTACGGACAAGCCTCCTCGGACAAATCTCCTCTGCTATGGCCGTCACTAATCCACGACGGCGGCGATGATCTTCTTCACCGGCAGTGTAGCCACTGGATGTCGCGGGTGCGACAGGCCACTTGACGGTGACGCTAATCCAAGCTGCAGCAGATCATCTTCCACGCCATCCGGGGAACTCCGGCGTCCGGCGACAGCTCGTCTTCCCTGAGCTCATGCCTGCACGCTGCAGACGGTGGCGACGCTTTGCTTTTTGTTGCAGCCCACGTGCGGCTGTCACGGGCCTCAGGGCACGCCACGAGGTCAAAAAGGGCCGAGCTGGCACCGGACGAACACCGGGCTGTGCTGAGCTGGAGCCGCAACGTGAGGCACGATGAACGGCCCAACATGACAAATAAAAAATGAGCTGGGCCGGCCAAACACGGAAAGGCTGGATTGGAACCATTTGAATTTGCTCCTTGGACAATTGATAGTTGGCTAATCTAAATGGCACCATGTAGGGGGAAATAATCAAACTAAATTGAAAGTTGAAACAAATTAGACACTACCACATGCGTTTTTTCATGAGATGAAACCGTGAGGAATAGTACCATGAACCGTCAGGGATGGTGTTCCGTGACGATAGGCGTCACGGATGAGCCGTCAGCCATCTTTCCTGGTGGGAAGCCATCGTCACGAATTAAACCATGACGATATCTACCATCACGAAAAACTTTTCCTGACTAGTATAGTGCCCGTGCTAACGCTACGGCTTTATTTAAGAATGCATATGAAAGTAACCAAAAGATGATATATTTAAAATTTCTTATTTTCAAACAAATACTCCTCCAAATGGAGAGCATAACTTGATGTTGTATAAGGGGACATTTGAAAAGAAAACCTATCTGATGACCCTGAAAAAGATTAGGCAAAAGCCTCCACTGATCACTACAGCTCCACCCCAGCTGCACCCGTGTCGTGCTGTCGCTGTCCACTCAGTCGCCGCTGTCGCTGTCCACTCAGTCGCCGCCGCCACTATTGAAGTGTTATCATTTAGTCAACAACATACACCTTGAGCATAGTTGGACTTTGTCCATACCTTTTTCTTTGGGTCCAAAGTCGACGGTTTCAGATAAAGCACAGTTGGACCTTGCTTCCCCACTGCATACCTATTCAGATATGAATGTTGAAGCAAGAGAGTTCAATCAAGTATGGAGAAAATATGAAACAAAAATGATAAATGATTACACAGTATACCACAGGTCGGTTGTCTTGTCCGGATGTAATTATGATTTCTATGTAGCCAATCTAGGGCTGTCATCCTGACAGACATATTGCCTTGTAAAGACTTATAAGCTACCAGCAATGCTAACTTCATATTTGAACCATGTGGCAAGACAGCATTGCAGGCACGTTTATAAGAGGATAGATCATTTCAAATTATTTGTTGGACATTATTTTGAAATAGTATATGTACAAAAGAAATCTACTCGATTAATTTTAGGCTACAACTTTCTCCTGCCAAATGGGATTATTTTTGTGCATCAGTTTTGCACCAAAAAAGATCATTTTTTACAAGCCTCAACTCCCAGCTTAGGAAACCAACAATTTAAAGGTTATTCAGTTTAGATGTGCATAACCTATAGCACAACATTAGAGGTTGTTCACATTTGAAGTGCAAGCCACATTAAGATAAAAAATTAACAAGAGGTGTGGCATAGTATAAAATATTTGTAAATTGCATTTTCTATAAATTTAGCAAGTCATATTTGATATATCAGTTTAGGTTTGGGCAAATCAGAGAAATTTAATCACTAATAAGCCAGCAGTTCACAAGCCATTACAAATTATGCAATATTATATCTTGACAGGATTGCTTACTGTAGCCCATCACAAGCTGCTATTTCAAGTGTCTGGATGCAGAGAGCTGTTTGCTTGCTTTTGGTGATGAAAAGTGTCGAGCAAAATTGTAGAGCTATTGTTCAAAGAACTAATAGAGAGAAGGAACTATAGCACCTGCAAAACAACAAGTTTCCTTCAATCAGCGCAAGCCCCATTGGGTAAAATGCAGCATGTTGGGAACAAGCACAACATGTTATCAGTACCACCGAAACAGGTCAAACAAGCACAAAGGAGATTTTAAAGATCCAAAAATGTTATACATGAAGGAAGAGAATATATGGGTATACTTATGTTGTACTGACTGATATTGCCATGAAGCCAATTTACCAAGTAGAGTCGTAGAGATAACGGTCATCAAGAGAGAGAACGAAATCAGTTATCAATCCTGGCATTTCAGGAAGAAATCCAGTTGCGGACCTTCAATGGCTTCACAGAGATAGCAACCTACAAGCTCAGTCATATAAATGTAAGCAAGTTGGAAAATCAAGTTCATTAGGTGGGAAAAAACTCTAAGTCTATTTGGGTAGACAGGCTCTATAAGAACAATACTTTGTAATTGCATTTACAGTGAAACAAATTAAAGACAGCTCAAAAGCACATATATAGAATGATAAACTATTTTGGTAGCATTTACAGTGAAACAAAGACAGCTCAAAAGCTCAAGGGGAATAAGTCTATTGACACCTAGATGAGGTGTCTGCTTGAGCTCACCACCAGGCCAGTCGTACAAATGCAGGTGCCAACTTGTTTAATGAACATGAAGAGTAAAGAAATTAAACTTTGAACAACCTTAATAAGAAGTTAACTGATATATTTGTAGGAAGAGACATTGGAGCAAAGAATAAATTTCATGTATACCTTTTTGCAAGCTCTTTTTTCTTCATTTTAGGTGGCTCACTGTCAAAAAACAAATCTAGCATAAAAGCTCAGTACAATCAGAAAAAAGTTAGATAACTACAAATAATTAACAAGGACCACAAAGAAAAAGAAGCATAGATAGGCTTTATCCCTGCATAGATTGGAGAAAAGTAATCCATGAGTTTCCAAAGAAAAACAAAATCAAAATAAATGTACGAAGACCGGGGACAGTGGCGCCACGCACAGCCCTCGCCAACGCAGATCCGTCGCGCGGCCCTCTTCCTTGCCCGCGTCCTGCCCACCACAGAACAGAAGCCAAGCTTTCAGTCTCTGCGCACATCTTTCGTGTGAAATACTATCAGAATTCAAACAAAGTTTGTGTGGTCAAAATCAGTCGCTTCATATATGCTATGATCCCGTAATGGGTATTGGGTACCTGCTGTGACGCTGAAGAACTAAATTCAGGGTAGGAAGAAGTCAGGATCTGCAGAAAAGAAAAAGATAGGGGCAGAGAAAAACCGTGAGGTGCTGCAGATCTCACGAGATTAGAAAAACAGGACACGAGATCAGATCTCACAAATGTTGACTGATTTTTTTTTTATAAAAAAATAGGTCAACAAAACTGAAAAAGAAAAAGGCAGAAAAAAATTCTGGGTCCTCGTCAATCCTCTCTGTACTACCTGTAGTAAACTGTGGATGATAAATATAAATAAGGAATATCTAAGTAAGCTAAACAATATGCAGGCTCATTTCACACAACAAGGAAAAAGACAGAGAATAGAAGTACCGATGGAAGCAGAGAAACTTGAAACTGGTACTAAAAACTAAATATCAGCATCATCAAAATTAAGGGAATATGTTAGGACCAAACTAAATATGATCCAACAACGAGAGCACCTTAAATCACACGTTTTTAGATGAATTGACAAAAAATAACAACGAGAGCACCTATTTGATGTCCGAGAATAGTGCGGCAAAAGTACCAAACAAGCGCACTGATCTGATAGATTTTCAACAATAGTGAGCTCATACACTGAACTAAACCCCATGAAATTAAATGAACTGCACACTCATAGACTGAACAAAATTTGACCAAAGGAAAAGAAGTGTAAACTAACCATCTGAAGGAGCAGGTACTGCATATGTTTATCCATCATAAGCACTAAAGAAACATGAACGTCATCTTCTGCTGCTACATCTGAAGAAACATAAACACCATCTGTTATGCATTGCATGCAAACAAGCATGAACAGCATATGCTGTAGCATCACCTAGCACACTCCACAGTGAGTACCTCTGAACAACTGGAGGAGACCCATGGTCCTCGCGCAGAGAAGGCACCATTACGTGCTCCTTCATGGACCTGAGCCGAAAACGAAGAATAGCCGGATCATACACTCGAATCATCAATCGAATCAAGAAGGGGAAAGAGAAGGAGAAGAAGATGGTGCAAATGAGGAGAAGGAGAAGGGGATCTGGAGGAGCACACGAGGCTACTAATCACGGGACGACAATGGCTATGGCCCTCGGGAAGATCCTGGCGGCGGCGACCTGATGGAGAGAGGGGAGGATGGCGGTGCCGGTTGGACCCGCAGGGGACGCGAGGCAAGGTGCGGATAGGACGTCGGCCGCCGCAGGTGCGGCGGGATCGCCGGTGCCGAGCCTGGCAATAGTCGTCGGTGCCGAGCCTCAACGGCCAGTAGCGACTCATTTTGCCTAGCCGGCGGAGCAGAAGGCAAAAAAGCGTCTCCTCTCTCCTTCGGATGCAAAACTTCGGCTTCTCTCTCTCCTTCAACCTTTCTTCCCCAATCGCAATTTTATCAGCGGCCGCGCCCCTTCCCGGCGGCGGTGGAGCTCCGTCGACCCCTGCCGCCAAGCTCCGCGAGCGTTGGAAGCCTTGCCTTCTGTGTTAGTGACAAATCTTCAGGGAAACCTCTTTTCCCCTCAGTACTACACCATCGAGATAGGACTTAACCTCACTGTCTTTCTGCACACACAGCTGAATTATTGTACAAATTAATATTACACTAGCTTAAATAGTCATTCCACCACATGAAGGAAATAAATTTAAATTCAGCAATGTCAATTCAATATGTAATCATCATTAAAATATTACATCATCCTTGGATCAAGCTACATGGAGCTACTATCAAATAAAGTTTGCAATGCTTTATTCCTATTAGCTCAACATGAAGCTACTAGCTGGATCCTAACAAGTCCTCGGCCAATACAAGGACATAAAGCTACTGATTCATAAAAGGTCCTAACAGACCCTTTCCCCAACAAACACATAGTATGTAACAAAGTAATTACAAACTCATTCTAGGTTCATGTTGTCTTCATGTTCTTTTGCTGTCGCTGAGGGAATTAGAAGCATCATGTCCAGTACCTTACAAGGAATATATATAGTTAGTGAGTCGTGATGCGACTCCTTTACTAAGTTGGAGAAACCAAGCAGCTTGTTGCCTAAGCATCAAGTTGGCGAGATGATTGAACTTCAAAGGGTTTGATTGTTTAAGTGGAAATCATACATATAAATCTAGGGTCAATTAAAATCTTGGTTGCCATACAGAGATTAGCTAAGCGAAACTCAAACTGAATGTGCTATCATGTTGGACTCCAATTAACTGGTGATTTTAAGGTGTGCTATGTAATATCAGCAAGAAAATTTTGAATCTTTACATAAATAGAGGGGTTTCACTATAGACATAGGATAATTACACATCAACTAAAACTCATCTAAGGCAGAGCAGCAACCACCTTTAGCATAAGAGTAGATCACTCAGGCGCCGAGCGTGTAAAACTCCTGTTTCCACTTAGTGCAACACGTGCAAAGCGCATTTTCGAAAAAAAATATCTAGCAAAATGTCTGGAAAATAGGTGACAAAGAGGAGAAAGTTGGGAGAACAGGAAGGAGAGAGAGAGAGGATAAAGTCGAGAGATATGGGCGAGCCCTCAACAACTCACCTTTATGGGGGGGGGGGGGGCCGAGACGGGTGGCGTTGGCACAGGGGCAGGACGGCGCCCTAGCCAAGACTGGAGAAGGACGAGAGATGAATTTAGGGAGAGGATCTGAGAGGTCACGACCTCATGGGAGTAGGAGAGGATAAGGGTGAGAATTTCTTTTCCTAAAACGCGTTGCGCCTATTGCCAGTCTGCACTCTTTTTTTTTTGCAGTTGTCGCTGACATGGGAGCGTTTGGAGCACGCACTCAGCCCCTGAATCCCGGTTTTGTAGGCATGCTGGCATCCGGTGTCAGGAGCCTTTCGCCTCGGCACGCCAGGACCGTGGGAAGGTGGCGGCGCCAATGACGGAGCATGGCAAGCAAGAGTAGTAGTTTAGATTGACGGGGAAATTGTATTTCAGGTAGTGATACTTTATCAAAAAAGAAAGTTATAGAAATAACTTTTAAAATATCCATTTTTTCTAAAAATATGCAATTAAAAATCTTGAAATCTGATCTAATCTTTGTAAAATTCATAGAATTGGCCTCCTAAAATTAGGAAAAACCAGTTTCAATCTTTTTCATGAAATTATCAACTACCTTATGGGACCTAGTTTGAACTATTTGAATCTATATGATCTCCTTTTTATGTTTATTTGCTACTATTAGACAACCCAGACTATGTAGAAGTTCAATGAACTTTGACAACAACACAAATTTCATATAACAATCTCATACTTGATTTCATTTAGTTTGAACACAAGTGACAACTCAGCACCAGAATATAGATAGCTTTTTTCTAGTTTGGGTACCAAATGAACAGTCTAGCTATCTTATTGGTGTTGACTCGAATATGCCCAACCATATTGATACTACTATATCGCAAACAATGAAGGACCGAGAACGACGACCAGAGGGGGGTGAATGGAAGCCTCAAATTTCTCACGAAATATTCGGGCCACTCTTCCCAAAAACACAACTTAGTTGATGGGTGCTCAACCTCCCCCGAGCAACGCGAGCGGGGATTCAAACGAAATCGAGCAAATGAGAGCTCACCGGCAGTGGAGAAAAACTCACCGGAAACCCCGACAACAATGTTCTCAACCCCTATAGAGAAGAGGCAAGAACTAGGCTCACGACCCACAAGTGGGTGGATGTTCTAGGAGATGTCCTAGGAGAACCTAGTGATGACCAAAGCCAACTCGTCATCTCCAAGAGCCTCCACTTGTTCCTCTGTCACAGAGATCAAAGATGAAAGAGCGAACAAAGGTTGTGAAGGGTTAGAGGAAGAAGACACACCGTCGGGGCCGGAAACTAACGCCATAGATGGGTTCGATGGGTTTTCAAGCTTGGCCCAGGTTTGGTGGTCAATCTCCGAGGACTTGAGCTTACTAAATAGCTCATCCACGGTGAGGGCATCATAGCCCAGTGACTCCTGAATGACAGCCACCTTCATCTCCCACACCCTCTGTCGACGAAATATGCGTCGCAGTCTACCTAGGGGGTACCCTACGGTAGTAGATTGTAGGCGGAGGTGTGGCGACAGCGATCAAGCGTAACACAGAGAGCAGTAGACACGGTGATTTATACAGGTTCAGGCCGGCAATTCGCCATAATACCCTACGTCCTGTGTTCTGGTGTCTGGATTGATCTGAGTATTAGGTTACAAGATCCGTAGATGATCTGAGAGAGAGTTTTTGAAGGGGGTCCCTGCTCGCCTTATATAGCCGAGGAGTAGGGTTACAGTTTTCATATCCTAACAGATTACGATCGGTCCCTTAAGGCAAGGGATCCGAGTCTATCTACTAGGATCTTCCTTGGCGAGCAAGACTTCTTCGGAGTCGTTGGCGAGCACGACGGGCTAGTCGCGTGCCGCAAGGCCCCGCGGGCTGGGCCGTCTTCTGGTCGGTAGGCCCATAAGGTCCCTGGGGATATGTCGAGGTAATATCCCCAACAAGTCCCCGAGCATGTTATATTCTTCCGGCGAGCCCGTAGCGTTGTCCTTGAAGGTGTTCAGCTGGTCGCCATCATACGTCATGGTCGTCGTGAAGCCCCGACCAGGCTGCCTGGTCGAGGTGCTGCTCGGAGAAGCCTCCCGACTAGGTCGGGCTGGTCGAGAGCGTCGTAGCCTGATGTGTGAGTAGGTCGCCTCGTCGAATGCTGCAGCTGCTTGCTGGGAGGATGTGACATGCTGAAGAAGAAAAAACTTTTGAAAAGCCCTTTCCTGGTGAAATGTACCCACTTAGGCTCTGCAAAAACAAGACAAAAAACAGCAGAGCTTTGTCGAGAAGAAAACTAGTACATTCACCTCCAGGTGAAGTGTACTCACTTAGTCCCCGAGCATGGTAGCAGGTGAAGTATGCACGTGGTGCCATGCTTTATAAAAAGATGCATAAGGTATGTAAATTGAAGTATGAGTTTGGTAAAACGACTGCGAATACCCGTAGTCCCCGAGCTTGATGTAGGAAACTGGAAGCTTCTTGTATCAGGATCATATATTTGAAAATTGAAATACTGAAATATGAGTTTAATAAGAAACGACTGCGAATACCCGTAGTCCCCGAGCCTGATGTAAGGAGCTTAGGAGGTTCTTGCATCGGGGTCATTTAATTTTTATTTGCAGTCCCCGGGCGTCAGTCCCCGGGTGTTGTCCATCTTTGCACTGTCCTTCAGTGTCGTGGCCGCAGCCCCCGAGCCTTGCTCGGTATGACTTTGGACGAAGTCCCTGAGCCTGGTCGGGAATGCAACCAGGCAGCCGAGTCATGGTTGTTGTCGACGGAGTCCCCGAGTGCGGCTACACTACAAGCTTTATGGGTCTTGCCGACCAGGCTACTATAGCCATGTTACTGTAGCTGCACGAAAATAGACTGTAACAAGGTTGCGCGTCTAGTCCCTGGGACTGTAGCGTTGGTGACATTCAAAAAATCATTAGCCGTAAATTGAGGGAATTAACATGGAATGAGAGCTAAATGTAAGTAAATGGCCCATATTTATCTGTGTAGTTATCGGCCCGTTTTTGTGGCGCGGAAAGTAGGCGACGTGGCGGTTCCGCATTTGATCGTTGCAGTTTTCCAAAAACCCTCGAAGATGAAGCGTCGCGCCGCTTGGTATAAAAGGACAACTCCGACGGTTGGCGGAACAGGAAGGGTCGCGTCTTCTTGCCTTACCGAGTACACCGAGGATACGAAGAGCCGTCGATTCAATACTATATATCCCGGTGAATTGAGGGGATTTTCCATCCATCTTGTTCAGTAATCTCCATGCTTACTGGCCGCAAAGGGTAAGCGAAGAGCAAGGGGGGTTCATCGGTGCTAGGGTTTGGTCGGTGGAGATGGAGGGTGATGGTGCGCACGTTGCGGAGGGTTTCGCCGCCTTGCTGGCTCTGTCGGAGGACTTGATCTTTCGGATCCTTCTTCGTGTGATCGATGATGGCGACAATATGCGTGAGTATGTGAAGATTTGCCCGGTCTGTCGTCTCTTCCGCAACTTTTGCGACGATGCTTGGACGATTCGGCACTTGTCCCTTCGACGTGTCCAAGATTATTGTCGGTCCTACTTCCCTTTTCTGGAGACTGCCTTCGAGCAGCGCTTTCTCAATGTCGACCACTGAGAAGCTTTGTTCTTTCGTGGTCTGGAACGGTTAATGTTGCAGGGGCGAGATTCTGTTGGGTAGGCACTTATTGGTAGGGCGGTGGCGGCTAGAAACAACGTCGCGATGTATTTCAGGGCCATGATGTTGTATTATGCTAACACTCCCCCAGGTTCGCGGATGTGGAGGCGCTTGCTATTGTTGATCAACTCAGCGGAGGTGCCCTTCCAGATGGTCGGTTTGGTAATCCAGGCTTGCGTCGTCTTCGGGAGCGCTCCCGTAGTGATCTTCACATCATCTGGCGGTGGTGGTGGATTCATGCCCCGGAAGATGTGCCGGATTTGGTCATCGGTGCTTATGCGTGTACCTGCGGGGAGTGTTGTCGTTTCGGTCCGGCAGGCAACAATATGCCTGGGATCATCATGTACTGTAGCCGGCAATGCCGAATTCGACATGAATTCGAGCTCTGGGCTAGGAACATTAGTGAGGTAGTTGCTTATCGCATCAGCAGGATGAAGTTGTAATCGTCGGGATGACTGGTCTTTAGGTGTGCTTTCTTCTGTCTGGGAGTCTCAACTTTATTGTCATGCTCTATTTTGCTGCGGGACAGCGATAATTTGTATCTCGGATAAAGGTGTTCGGACATGTAAGTGAAAACTACAAAGTTGTAATATATTCGGTGCGGTGAGCTTTTGTTTCACTTGTATGTCCTGTCGTGCCTGCTAAGTCGTGAGCCATAACGATGAATCATTCGGCCTTGGGTCTCAAATGGCCCAGATCATAGGGCTAGCGCCACTTCACGTGTAGGATACATAAGGACTCCCAAGGAGACATGCTGCTGGCAACCCACGGTGTAGAGGGCGAACAGCTCATGCACGCTTAGGGAGATGCCAGTGATAGGGCCTTTTCCGAGAGGCTCGATCGTGGCGTGACTAGGGCCTGTGGAGACCGTTCCTGCAGACGCTGCGCGAAAGCCATGCTGCTTGTAGAGTCTTCGACCGTACCATGGTCGTATACAAATTCTGGGCACACAACCTCACGGCTCCCGACCCAAGTGACATCGCCCGACTTCTAGGATAATGCCAATTGGGAGGCCTGTCAATGAAGTCATAGCGCTTAGGGTAGCTACTTCTATTCGCTATGGTTCATTGGCGGGCCAACTTCGGGTGCTTTCTGGTTATGGCCATGTTGTTTGGAGAAAAACGCCTTATTTGCGTTATGGAGAGGTCCTCGAACACTATGGGAGTGTTTTTGGAGAGTTTGCCGATCATTAGTAGCTGCATTGCCGTGGTCGCCATACGCCGTGGTGTTTGTTGAAGTGGTCTTTGTGTGTCGTGAGCGTTTTGCAGAGGTCGTCGTACGCCGTGAGCGTTTTGCAGAGGTCGTCATACGCCGTGAGCGCTTTGCAGATGTCATCGTATGCCGTGAGCGTTTTGCTTCCTCAACAAGTTTTGTTGGAGAAAATATACGGGAAACGAGAAGCCTTTATTCATTATTGGAAGAGTACACAGTACAAGCTTTTATTGGACTATGTTTATGCTAGGGCATCTTCTCGCATTGCCTAGGGCTAACGGTCTTCATATCTATTCGCGGGAGGGGTCGGCGGTGGTCGCTACTTGTTCTGCTTCCTTTTGCTTCTTCGCGGCGGGGTTGTCGCTGGCTTCGGAGTTGTACTTATCCTGGATACGGGGCTTCTCGACGGCGTTTATTGTCTGCTGCTCGCACTCGTATGCGATTTTCAGGTTGGTACGGAGGCTGAGGATACCTTGTTGCGTCGGGATCTTGAGCACCATGTATGTGTAGTGTGGGACTGCCATGAGTTTGGCGAGTGCTGGTCGACCAATTATCGCGTGGTAGGCTGTCTCGAAGTCTGCGATGATGAAGTTAATGTTCTCCACCCTAAAGTGGTTTTGGTCGCCAAACTACACGAGCAGGGTGATCCGCCCTACCGGTGTTGATGCCTTATTGGGGATGATCCCCCAGAAGGAGAAATTCGCGGGCAGGAGGTCCTTCTTGGAGTAGTCGAGTTGGCGGAATGCATCGGCGAATATGATATTGAGGGCACTACCGCCGTCGACCAGCACCTTCCTGAAGCGGCACGTGGCGATGGTTGGATCAACAATGAGTGGAAAGCGGCTGGGGTATCTATAATCCGTCCACTCGTCTTCTCCAGAGAAGCTAATTAGTTGTTCCGACCAGTCGAGGTAGAGAGCGTTGGCTGAATCATCTCCTGTTGCTGCGACCGAGTAGACATCCTTGTGAACTTGGTGACGTTGCCTCTCTCCTTCCACAACCACGCTGCCCCTGAAGATGGAGTACGTCATTGAAGCTGGTCGGAACTCCGGGACCGGTGGTTCTTGGTCTTTGCCCTTGTCGGAGTCATCTTTCTTTGCTCTCTTGTCACTTCTTCCCTTTACTGCTGACTCAAGGAGCTCACAATTGCGCATGGAGTGTTTGGAGTTTTTGTGTATATGGCATGAGCCGTCGAGGATCTTCTCGTAGCTGGCGTTGTATTTCTTCTTTGGTCGGGCGTTCGTGTTGGCGACGTAGCGGTTGTCGCGCCTGTAGTCGTACCTCTGTGGGTAGCGCTCGGAGTTGCCCGATCGGTAGTCCCGGTGGTCACCGGTCCTTCCTTCACTATGGTAGTCTGGTTGGCGGTCGTTATCCCTTGTACGTTCCGGAGATCGAGAGTAGCGCCGCCTGTTCTCCCTGCTGCAGGTGGCGTCGTCTTGATTGGCGTAAGGATTCGCGATCGTCATGAGCTCTTCTATGGTTGTTATGCTCTTCCGCGCCAACTTGTTTCGGAGGTTGTCCGTCCATAGGCCGTTGGAGAAGATGGCGATGGCCTCTAGGTCGGAGATCTCTGCGATGTTCAGCCGCTTGTCGGAGAAGCGCCTAATGTACTCCCGGAGGCTCTCGTTGCTCCTCTGACGGACACTTTCCAAGTCGTACCTTGTCTCAGGCTAGACACATGTGGCCTTGTACGTCTTGATGAAGATTTCCTTGAGTTGTTCCCAGGTGTCAATGGTGCCTTCTGGAATCTTTTGGAGCCAGCTGTTGGTGGAGGTTGACAACATCACCGGAAGGTAGTTAGCCATTACGTCTTGATTTCCTCCGGTGGTGTAGACAACTATCTCATAGGTGGACGCCCATTGCTCTGGGGTTTCCTTGTCGTCATACTTTTCCACTGACGTAACTTTGAAATTCGGGGGCCACTGGATGGTACGCAGACGTGCGAAGAAGGGGCGCAGGCCCCCGATTGCTCTTGGCGCTGGTGGCGGTGTCCGACCACGTCGGAGGTTACCATCATCGTATCGTGGGGATCTGTGTCGACATTCCCTTAGAGGGCTTCGGTGTGCCGGTGGCGGTGATCTATCACGCCGGGGTCTCTCACGCTCGCCGTCGTTGTGAGGTGGTGATCCTCGCCTTTGTTCCCTCGAAGGGCTTTGGCGTGGCGGTGCGGGTGCTCGATCACACCGGGGCCCGTCGAGTTCTTCATCGTCGCGGAGTGGAGATCCTCGCCTGGTCTCCCTTGGCAGGCTTCGTGGGTGGTTTCTGCTGTGGGACTGGCCAAAGAATTCGGGCGGAGGACCTGCTTTGTTGACCTGGACCGCCGCCGCCATGATGTGCCTTCTATCTTCTCGATCTCGGGCGTGGGGGGGAGCTTGGAGAGCTCGCAAGCGGCTACCGCTAGATTGGCGCTTGGGGTCGGGTACACCGGAACATCACCCACCTTGTCGAAGTCTTGCTAGAGGTTGCGCCGTGGCGGGCGGTCACGATTCCTCTGCTCCTGCTCACGTTGTTCTCGTGCGAGTCGCTCCTGCTCGCGGCGCTCCTCGTAGCGCTTCTCTTGCTCACGGCGCTCCAGCTCGCGCCTCCGCGCACGCTCGGCATTGTGTTGTTCTCTTGCGATGCGGTCGGCATCCGTCTCGTTGTCGGGAGCGACGCTGTTGGTGGAGACTTCAAAAATTAATCCTCCAAAGCCCGAAGGGAATTCCGGCAAAGGTATATCAAGTGCAAAGGTATATCATAGGGTCATTTTTGGTTTAGTGATCAATACACTATAGAGAGTGTGATCACATTTAGGATAGATAGCCGTACTATCAAGAAGGGAAAACTCGTTTCGATTGTGGTTATCAAGTGCTACTAGGTGTTGTCACTCATGCATGTGCATTAATTCACCTAGTAAGATAGCCTTGCTTAAAAGATATAAAATATATGCTAAACATCTGCTCTAAAGAAGTACCAAAAGTGTTTGGCACAATGGAGCAAGGTTGAAAGGAAAGAAACAAGAAAGGAGCAAAGACAGGGCGACGGACGCTGGCGACAAACGCTGACCCTAGGCGTCAGACGCGTCCGGCGACCACACCACAGCTCAGACAGAAGCAGTCCGCGCGACGGACGCTAAAGAGCGTCTATCGACAAGGCGACAGACATGTCCAGCAGGCTTGGGGGCTCTCTGGTGCTCTTTGCTCGCATGGCATACGACGTTGACAGACGCTGAAGAAATGGCAACGAGCGCTGAGCCAGAGACAAAGATGCGTCCGACGAATTCAAACTCTCTGACAGAAAAGCAACGGACGCTGCCGAGTGTCCGACGGCAAGGCGACAGACGCGTCCGACGGCTACAGGAGCTCTCTAGATACTCTCTGCATACCCGATGGACGCTGGCGACGGAGCGTCCGACGACCACGACACAGGCAACAATGGCTAGTTTTTGGAGGAGGCCTATTTAAGGGCATGTGGCCGGTTGGAGCTCCCTCTCTCGAATCTTTCACTTGTCATACTCTCTTGTGAGCTCTCAAGCACCTCTCCCACTCATCTCTTTGATCCTTTGCTCAAATCCAAAAGAGATAGAGTGCATTCAAGTGCATTGCTTAGTGATTTGCACCTAGAAGCACTTGGTGATCGTTCTTGCCGTGGTTTTCTTGTTATTCTTGGTGTTTGCCAACACCTAGATGGCTTGGAGCAAGAAGGAGGAGTCAACACGAGTTGGTGATTGTTCGTGGTTGATCCCGGTGATTGTGAGAGAGCTTGTACCCACCTCGACGAAGCGCCAAAGGGTAACTCTAGTAAATTGCTCGTGTCATTGAGTTACTCTCATTTGGGTGGATTCTTGTGGTGCCCGGGTAGTGGGCTGGGCTTGTGATTGCCTATTAGCCACCGAATCACCACTTGAGTAGTCGACATAACGGGGACTAGCTTGGTGGCAACCAAGTGAACCTCGGGAGAAAAATCATTGTGTCATCTTGTCTCCCGGCTACTCTTGGTGTTCATATTGTGATTGGTTCTTCATATTGACATCCATACATCACAAGGCTTCGGTATAACAATCACCCCTACCTCTTGTATTTTCATTTCTTCATTCTTGTCTAGTTAGCTTGCTAGTTAGTTCTCTTGTTAGTTGTTCTAGCTTGCTTGAACTAAGTGCCTTAGGTTCTTGCTATTTTTGTAGGCACTTGGTTAACTAGAATTGCTTGGATAGGTGGCTTTGCACCCCTAGTAGAGCTAGAGCAAAAAGCTTCGCTTTAGTGTCATCCAATCCTTTGCTCTAGTGGTTTGTAGATTTTTTTTATAAGCTATTCACCCCCCTCTAGCCATCTAGGACCTTTCAAGTGGTATCAGAGCTGTGGTCACCGCTATTATCAAGGCTTAACAACCTTCGGTGTTAGTGATGGCTCAAGTTCAATTCAACCATGTGGGAAGCAAACCACCAATGTTTGATGGCACACCATTTGATTATTAGAAGAGGAAGATGAAGATGCATCTAAGCTCAATACATGAGAAGGTGTGGAGTGTGATCGAACATGACTTTGTCATTCTTGATGAAGCCGCTCCCATACCTAGAGAACAAGAGAACCGGCAATGCAACACCATGGCACTCAATGTGATCTACAATGGCATTGATTCCAAGGTGTTTGAGCAAATCAAAGATCTTGAGAAGGCAAGTGAAGTATGGAAGAGACTTGAGGATGTCAAGTTGTACATGCTAAAGGACAAGCTATCTCACTTCAAGATGAAGGATGATGAGTCCATCCCGGAGATGTTTCATAGACTCCAAGTGATCATCAATGATCTCAAGAGCTTGGGTGAGAAGGTCAAGGATGAGGAATTCTCAAACCGATTTCTTGGTTGTTTGCCCAAGAAATACAAAACCTTGAGGCAAATAATTAGGAGAGATGGTTTGGACAAGATCACTCCAAATGAAGTTCTTGGAGAAATCATGATCGAAGAGCAATACAATAAAGAAAGTGAAGAAGAAGAGGTCAAGGAAGAAAAGAAAGAAAAGAAGAGCTTAGCATTCAAGGCATCATCATCCAAGAACAAGGGCAAAGCAAAGAAGCAAGAATCAAGTGATGATGAAGAGGCTAGTGACATTGATGATGAGATGATGGCCCTCTTTGTGCGTAAGTTTGGCAAGTTCATGAAGAGGAAGGGCTATGGCACTAGAAAGAGAAGAGATAACTTCAAGAGTAAGGAATATGTGAGAAAATGCTACAAGTGCAAGAGCACCGATCACATGATTGCGGATTGCCCCAACCATAGTGATGATGATGAGAAGAAGAAGAGTAAGCATGACAAGAAGGAGAAGAAGCTATCATTCACCAAGAAGAAGAAGGGTGAATGCTATATGGTGACTTGGGATAGTGATGATTCTTCCGATGATGACTCTAGTGATGATGAGAAGAAGAAGTCCAAGAAGAAGGCATTGGCTAGCATTGCTATCAATAACAAGCCATCCATCTTTGACACTCTATCATGCTTCATGGCTAAGCCATCTAAGGTACAATCTTTGTATGAGAGTGATAGTGATGATGATAGTAGTGATGATGAGGAGGAGTACTCCAAGGAGGAACTAGTAGACATGATGAAGCAAACTTATGCTTGCTTTGAGACAAAGAGGAAGGAGTGCAAAGAATTGAACAAGAAGCTTAAGGCTCTTGAACAATCCTTTGCTCTAGTGATTTGTAGATTTTTTTATCGTCTATTCACCCCCCTCTATCCATCTAGGACCTTTCACCTACGTCCTGTGTTCTAGTGGCTGGATTGATCTGAGTATTAGGTTACAAGATCCGTAGATGATCTAAGAGAGGGTTTTTGGAGGGGGTCCCTGCTCGCCTTATATAGCCGGGGAGCAGGGTTATAGTTTCCATATCCTAACAGATTACGATTGGTCCCTTGAGGCAAGAGATCCGAGTCTATCTACTAGGATCTTCTTTGGCGAGCAAGACTTCTTCGGAGTCCTTGGCGAGCACGACGGGCTGGTCACGTGCCGCAAGGCCCCGTGGGCTGGGCCCTCTTCTGGTCGGTAGGCCCATAAGGTCCCTGGGGATATGCCGAGGTAATATCCCCAACACCCTCCGATCAAGAGCATGCAAAAGCTTGATAGCCATCCCATGATCGTCATAGGGCAAGTTGGCCTGATTGACACGCATCTTATTGACCATAGATTGGAAGCGAGTGAACAACCCATCAACAGATTCGCCGGCCAACTGTACGAAGTTCTCGTACTCCCTACGGTATGTGTCGAAGAGTCTGGACTTGATCTGAGGATTGTCCTCATGATATCTAACAAGTGTTTGCGAGATCTCTCGCGCCGTAGTGAGGTTCGAGACTCGCTCAAACTCAGTAAGAGACAAGCTTGAGAAGACGATACTACGGGCTCTTGCGTTTGACGCATGTTGCGTGACTTGGAGCTCATTAATCCGAGCACCAAGAACCACATAGTCCCCATTCTCACAAATCTCCCAAATCTTCGAATCAAGCCCTTGAAGTTAAGCGGACATGCGCACCTTCCAATAGGCGAAATTCGTTCCATCGAAAAACGGAGGTTCGCCAGCACCTCGCTCCATGTCGCCTTTGCAGATCAAGAACCGTTTAAGGTGGAATGATCCTTAACCGACTCTGATACCAATTGAAGAACAGAGAACGGTGACCAAAGGGGGGTGAATGGGAGCCTCAAATTTCTCACGAAATATTCGGGCCACTCTTCCCAAAAACACAACCCAGTTGATGGGTGCTCAACCGGCAGTGGAGAAAAACTCACCGGAAACCCCGACAACAATGTTCCCGACCCCTATGGAGAAGATGAAAGAACTAGGCTCACGACCCACAAGTGGGTGGATGTTCTAGGAGATGTCCTAGGAACATAGCAGAGCTAGCCAAGAACCCGGAGAAACAAGCCACAAAGCGAACGAGTGAAGACAACCAGCAATACAGGCGACGGACGCTGAACGGCAGCGCGACGGACGCTGACGACGGACGCTTCGGCGAGCGTCCGTCGGCCTTCCAGAGAGCCTGACAGAAACCGAGAACTGTTGAAGCGACCGACGCTTGGCGATGGACGCTTGGGTGAGCGTCCGTCGGCCTACCCGAGAGCCTGACAAACCTGCACAGAACAAAAGATGTGACGGACGCTGGCCGATGGACTCTGAAGAGCGTCCGACGCCAAAACCGAAGGACGCCGACAAGAGAGGCGACATATGCTGGCTTGGGTGAGCCCTAGCGTCCGACGCTCACGAACAGAGCGCAGGAACGCGAAAAATGATTTTCTCTCCACCGAATCTTCCCAAAACCTAACCAAATGATCTCGAACTGCAACCAAATTTTGTAGGCGTGATCCTAGTATAGTTGGGGAGCTATCCCGAAAGAATCATCGCTCAATTTGGTTTAGATCAAGGGGAAGAGAAGAAATTCAGAGGAAAACTCAAGAACAAAGTACACCGCAAAGAAATCGCCCAATCTGTGTACTCGTGAGGTTTGAGGAGAATTCCTTCGGTGCAAAGATGCTCCTCACGATTACAAACAACTTGGTTTAAACGGATTTGCCAAAACCTTTCTCAATCAAAAGATCTCATCTCGGGATCAAAGAGAGGCAAAAGCAAAACGCGAAGAAGACAAGCCAAAAAGGGAGACTCGATCACGAAAACAAAGGCGCCATTGCCTACAGAGGGTAAGGCCTCCGATTCCCACCAAAAGATTCACGAGTTCTTACAAAGATTGGAGAGATCAACCTAGGGCCCTCATGAACTAGAGAGTGGTTTGAGAGAGAGAGAGAGTTGGCGATTATGAGAGGTGTTCAAGAGGTGGGATGAGGGATACCCCTTCATCCCCTACTTAACGAGTTTTGGCTATTTCCCAAAGACCCCCTAGATACATGAGTGAACTACCTAGCCTAAGCATTGCAGTCCAAGCTCCGGAAAATATCTTCCTCGATTTTGAACGAGCGACTTTGCTTCTTGCCTGGACTTGTCGTCGCTTCGACGCAACCTCCAGTATTCCACCACGTGCCACCCCCGCTTCCTCGGAAGCTTCGCCCGGGTTTTGAGGCCCAAACCCGCGAAACCCGCCACCGGTAGCTTTGGGCTCAACTACCGAACCCCGAGTTTTGAGGCCCAAACTCGGAAACCGTCCTCCGATGGTTTTGAGGCCCAAACCACCAAACCGCTCGACTCGTGCCACCTAGTCCTCGCCCGGCCCGGCTTTGAGTCCTCTGAGCCTCCTGCTCGACTCGCTCGCCGGTCGTCTTGACTTGGTCAACACAGTCTACCTCCATGTCTTCTCGCGCTCGCCGGTGCCAAGTACTAGTCACCACAGCTAGTCCGCCGGCGCCATGGTCCCTCGGTCCGAGCCCCGCTTTCGCCCTTCACCGCTCTCAGTCCATCAGCACGGCAAGCCTCTACTCGACCTTCTCCACGCCATTGACCACTGTCTCCGGGCCTAGTACCTGCACACCACAAGCCGATAGACAGGCACACATTTGCTTTCGCAAAGGTTAGTGTAAACCACTCAAAACTGAAACACTCAGTGTTGGTCAATCACTTATCACAGAACTGAACAAATATGGGCACATATCAACCATGTGTTCGCAAACAATAACAACAACAATGCTTTTCATTGTTATCTTAAATCTATCTTTAAGATTTTTATTGGAATTTTTAGAAACAACAACCACAAGAATGGCTTCAGTCCCAATCAAGTTGGGGTAGGCTAGAGTTGAAACCCAACAAGAGTCCTAGTTATGGTTCGAGCGTGTCAATAGCTGCTTCCCAAGCACTCCTATCCAACATAAATATATTTTGTGGTTTAAAATCTTAATGGATGTTTATTGGAACTTTTACTTAAGAAAAGATTAAACTACCTTGAAATCCACCTCTAACCGTATGGGAAGGTAATATATACAGTTTTGAGAATTGAGGAAGGCAGCTTCTCTAGTTTTAGAGTTTAAGGATACAACCACTTTGGTGATAGTTTGCTTTTTTTCCGCTTGAAATCTACCACCATCATTGATTTTAGTCCATTCAAACCTATTTCTATTGCATCTTTGGGCATGCAGGGGCTCGTCCACTCTCCTTTTCACAAACTTGATGTGGACGCAGGGCCGTCGATAGGCAGGTGCGAGGTGGGCGTGTGAACAAGGCCCCCCAAATTCATGGGCCCCCACCTCGCATGCCTCAAGCCTAGTACGCAGCAAAATCAGAAATAGGAAACGGTAAGCTCAGCATCCGGCAGCATTGCGGCAAGCACGTTCGTCTGCGTCTCTTCATCTTCTCTGTTGCATTGTGAGCAAACACCAGTCAGCTGCAGCCAGCAGAGACCAAACTATGTACCGAAGGGACACCGGATTGGACCCAATGCAAGCAGGCAGCCAAGCACACAGGACGTCAAGACCTTATGTGATTCCTAATTTGACTAACTAGTCCATCAACCCGTGCTCTTGCACGGGTTAGAATTTTAGAAGATATAAGTATTAGGTAGTATATAATAATTTCTTTATTCTAAATTATAAGAAATTTTGAATTCTCTAAATATATTATTTTTACTATATATGTAGGCAGTATATCTACGTGTATATCAAAAGATGTGTTTTTAAAAGCTCAATACATCTTATGATTTGGAATGAACGGAGTACATCTAACTAATAAAGAATTACTTATATTAAATTGTATATTTTTTCTTCATTTATTTTCTAACATTGTAGATATAATAGATACTATGTAGTCTATATATAATTATCTTAAACTTATTAATTATATTTTTAAAGAAACAATCAATATATTTTTCATTTTTTTGTGTGGCACCGTGTATACTTTAAATATGCAGTTACTATGAAACTTTATCATTAATCATGGTGGCGCTTGTTGCATCATGTATCTTATGAAGTCATTAATCTATTTTTTTCAATCTTTATTCTTATCGGATGCTACAATTTTTTCTCTCTTCTCAAGTTAAGTTGAAACTCTTATGGTTATTGTATATTTCTTTAACTGTCTTCTTGCACTTTTTAAAATAAAGATTTTCCATTATTTGAAATATACACAATATCTTATAAGTTACCGAGCATGAAGTAAGATCTTAGAGAGTGTAGTAGTCCTAATCTCAATAGAATTTTAATACTTATACCTTATAATGATCGACTGTTTACTCTACGATGTTCTTAATAAAGACTAGAACAATATAGAAATAAGTGTTCTCCCACACTTTTCATGATGATTGAATTTTATTATCAAGGAATTATATTTGTATTATGATTATACTATTAATATAGGCATATCAATAATTTTAGTTAAAACATATAAATATCTCCAAAGTAACAACCTATATAAATTATATGTAATAGTTATTAATATGCTTTTAAATAATTTGTTAGTATCATTAGTATATGAGTTATCTAGAAAGGTATTTTTTACGTGAAGAAATATAAGATATGTATTTATTGCTCATGCATGTTGACGTTACGCATAAATTTACTTTAACAAACCTTACTATATTAATAATGATAGAGGAGGGGATGATAATTTACATATTCTTTGTTCTCTAAACATTTTTTTCTAAAATGGGATGTTGATAATTTAGATGATATTTGAGGGGTATTTAATTTTTCTAAAAATGAGATGACAATTGAGTTATGTAAATTATCGATCATAATATGAGGATATCGATACTTCAATGCAAATTTATGTCTACATTTGATCATATTTCTTAACAACACATGTGAGTAATATAAATTAGGGTCATAAGTTAGTTTATATTGTTTTACACAATGACAAAAATGGGTAGTTATTTATAAAACAATAGATCTAATAACTATTATTATCATAAATGGTGATTAGGTCATACCTAATTGATGGTAAGATATTTTTTATGAGAATTTGATGATCCGTCTTTTGTTCTCAATCAAATCTTCTAAGGATTAACATGCACGTTCATGCAAGGACATCTAGTTAGAATTTATAATATTTATAATTTTCTAGCATGATATATATTTAGCTAAAATCTAGTTTTAAGAAATATAAATTGTGCATACAACCTATTTTGTGTCTTTGTAAATCAATAATTTATATTTTAAATTTTAATCAAATTGTTATATTTTTTTGGATGTTGATTAGATATTCTAGTATTCTTTGTCTTGTATTCAAGTAGTATTGTTTCCACATAAGTTGAAACTCGGCATGCATCCTCAAACTAAACATATTGAATTTGTTATATCACAAGATTATATATGTGTAGTATTATTTATATATCATAGAGTGCATAAAATTAATAATATTGATATGACATAATATTTCAGTAAAAATAAATAAACTTATTTAAAATAATATCTTATAAAAGTTATTATCATGTAGTATGTATTATCTTTCATAATGACTAAGTTAGGTAATTTAGACACAATGTTATGGTGTTATTCTAAATTATAATTAATAATGGCCATGGTGGGTAATTTAGATGTAAATTTAGGGGGTCATTTTGAACTCTTTTTCATAATAACAGATGTGGGTAATTTATATATAAATCTAGGGGGTTATTTTGAATTATGTTTTATAATGGCAGAGGTGGGTAATTTACATGCAAAATTAGGGGGTTACTTGGTAGTGGTGGGTAATTTTTTGATAAACTACAATAGATCCAATGGCTAATATGAGTGATGATGATTATAGTCCACTAAATCAAAGGCAGGATGTTTCTGATTATTGTAAGAAGTTGTAGGATTTATCTTTTTTTAGCGCGTCTAGTCAGAATTAACGTGGTGCCTCCGTTGGAGCCTCTAATTAGTAATAGTAAGATAATATATTATTTGTTTGTCTCATATTTTGTTAACATAATAACCTTCCATCAGATTTTTTGTTAACAAACTGTGGACCTAGTGGGTACTTAGACCCTTGGTCCCAAAGTAAATACACTTCTAAAATATATCCATATTCATAATAAATAATAGGTGTTATTAGATTTAGCATAGAATGTACTTTACAATAAAATTAATTAGAGACGATACAAATGTCACAATTATTTTTAATAAAATTTTTGTTAATGTTGATAATGTGATATTTTTAGTACATATATTTTGTTTTATTATAATATATATCATTATATCTTAACTAACTATGAACGTTAGTATTATCGTAACTAACTATGAACGTTAGTATTGCAGATATGATTTTTTAATAAGTGTTACCATGTGACGTGAATAATAGGACTCGTCCAATATTTTATACTAACTAACTAACCATGAACGTTAGTACTACCGATCAAGATTCTCTCCATCCGCAAAGAGTTTTTTTACTATTTGTTTTATTATATATATAATAATAACAGCGGTGGGTAATTTGTTTAAAAGTTAGAATTAATCTGATGGTCGTGGATAACTACTATCTATAGTTTGACGGCCTGGAGAATTTCTAGCATTGTCACACCTAATTTCAAGGACGAAATAGGATGCATAACATTATGTGTGCCCAGAAATAATCCACACATAAGTTCACAAATTTCAAACTACCATCACAGAGTTTAATACATAACGTACAAATATCCATTACAAGAATAAATTAAACAGACGGAAGGTACAACTAGCTCTTGATGCTCCATCTCACAGGAAAGGTCAACTCGTTGACCAAGCCTAGAAATCTTCAGGAAACTCCTCATATCCTCCTGCTTCTGTTACCCACCCGGGAATTTTTATTCAAAATTGAAAAGAAAACAAGCGTGAGTACACTCGTACTCAGCAGCATAACATGGGGTTATGAAGCTCAAAAGGCTGACACTGGCTTACTGCATTTAGCACTTTTAGTTCGTCAAAGTTTTATCATTAAGTAACATCAGGTTATGCTTAAGCCCCAAGTGATCCCACTTACATCCTTGCCAAAGTTTAAAGATTCATAACCATCATCATAATGGTGGCAACAGGAACATAAAGGTTGGTCAAGTTAATTAATTAAACCGTCAGTTTTTCGGGCCGCTCGTGACTGTGAGCACGGCTGATATATCAGTTTTAACACTCTGCAGAGGTTGTGCATCTTTACCCGTGAGTCGTGATGCCCTGTATGCCCGGGTTAATTACTCCCATAACACTGCCAAGGTGAGTGGGCGGGGTTCACTATGAAACCTTTCATAGTATCTCGTTTAACAAGATTAGGGCCGCTAGGATTGGCAAGGGGTGATAGAGCCCCCTTCCGAGTAGCATAAAGACCTGCAGCCTACGCTCAAACTCGGACAGAGGCCGCACTATAACAAGCTCGGCAAGAGCCTAATGCGCCCTTTCGGGTAACCGCTAACGAGCTAGAAAAGAGCCTACTACTGAGTTAAAGCCAGAGCCATGTAGCTCTCACGGTAGCACTGTCAGTCCCAGCTTTTGCCAATAGTGAGTTATTATAAAAGGTTATGTTCCAATTGCCATAACAGGATCACCAATTCATTCAAAACATTATAACATTTGGCAGGGATCAAGTATTCATTTATATAGCACTAGCCATCTACCCATATGCATATCCCATAGGAGTCAAGGTAAAAGGAGTTCAATTCTAGGGAATTAAACTACGGGTATCAAATTAAACACATGCACATGAAATCATAATTATGGTGAATAGGATAACAAGGTAGGTCCCATGCTATACTTGCCTTGGTTCTCAAAGTCTTCCTGATCAAAGAACTCTTGATCACCAACAAACTCCTCACTGCCTGAACTCGATCACGACATTGCAACAACACGCATTCCAAACGCATACATACAAAGAAAACAAAACTAATATTAGAAAAGTACACCAACAACAATAAATAGAGTTAAAAGGTTTATAAAAAGATACTACGCATTACTACGATCATTTCAACACAAATTTCACGAAAATCGGATTTAAAACGCAAAAGATATGAAATTTACTAGTTCTCTAAGAGCATCTTTTGTATTTGAATTATCCTTGAATTTAAATAATTCAAACTTGATCAACAGATGGTTTAACATGTAGATAAATTCATTACGAATCTAACGCAACTTGAATCGTCCAAATCGGAGTTAAAATAAAGTTTTCATAAACAAAATAAGGCAGTGGCATTTCTGTAAATATCAGATTTCCATTTTTTTGAATAAACCGGGCAGAATTACGTGTCTTGACTGAGAAAACGTAAACTCAGAAATGCGCCAGCGCTGTGACGCGGGGTCAACAGGTCTGCCACGCGGCGGCCCGGGATTGGGCGGGTCCACGGGCACAGCCGTGCACCGTGCGTGGGCTGCGGTCCACCGTGGACCGGGGTTCATACCCCTTCGGGGGATCTAATCTCGGCCGTCCAGAGAAGATCCAACGGCGCAAAACAAAAGGGGAACTTTCCCCGCCGCCACACTGGCTCCTGACGGCGGCGCCATGGCCAGCAGAGGGCCGAGCTTGCCGGCGTCTCGTCGGAGTGACGTTCCCGACCACGATTTCGCAATCCAAGGGTAGGGGAAGGGAGAGCACGGAGAGGCGAACTCGTTGGTGTGCTCGGATGAACCCAGAGAGCCGAGCAGCGGCGCCATGGATTCCAGCGGCGCAGGCTCGTCGGCGAACGCGGGGAAGACACTCCCGACCGCCGCTGCTTCAACCAACAGCACAGAAACGACCTGCGTGCTCGTGCGAGTGCGAGAGAGGGCTCGGTTGAGACGGCGGATTGCCGGAGCGGTGTGGTCCGTGGTGGCGCCATTGATGGCGGTGCGGATGCTCGCGGGTATGGCCCTAGAGCCTGTAATCTTCCGAATTGAGAGGTCCGAGAGCTGCGGGGTGTACGTGTGATAACCGCGGGGTGTTCGGTTGTGGCAGTGTGCCATCGAAGTCGGCTGACCACGGCGGCGCCATTGACAGCAGCGCGGGACGGACGCGGCCAGTGCCACCTGGGCTATAAAATGTCGAATTAAAGACTCAGGGAGGGAGAAGGGACGATGGTGAAGCTCACCGAGTCGAATTGGAGGGCGGAGAGGGCTCGGTGTAGCTTGTCGGCGTGGAACGACGGTCGGCGTCGCGGCGGTCCGAGAGCTCCGCGTCCACGGCGTCGGGCGTTCTACGGCCAAAGGCGGGGCACAGAGAGAGAGGTTAGGCCGGGAGCTTCGCGGGGAGTTTACGGTCTCGGAACGGCACTCACCGAGGTGGATTAAGCTCCGGTGTGGCTTCTCTATGACAACGACGACGACGACGGCGTTCGGCGGAAAACGGGAGCACAGAGGGGAAAGGGAGAGAAGATGCGCGGCGTTCTGCTTTATAGCGAGAGAGGGAGCATGCGGGACGTGCGGTTCCGTTGCGACATCATGGGCGAGGTGCGGGGTTGGAGCGGGGCGAGGATCGTGCGGCGGTTGCCGTCCGCGGCGCGTCCGCGCGCGTCCGACTTTGGCGAAGGGAGGTTGGGGACGACGGCCTGACAGCGGGGCCGGTCGTCAGCGAGTCAGAGGGAGTGAGGGAGGATGAGGGACGTGGGCGGTTCCCGTTAGCTTCGCGTCCGCGCGTGCACTCGGGCGAGCAGAGCGGGGCGTGCGGTTACGGTGCTCTGCGTCGCGTGAAACAGAAGAGATCGGGGGAGAAGGAACTGACAAGCGGGGCCGTCCGGTCAGTGAGTGAGAGGGAGAGAAGAGAGAGAGGGCGACGCCGACAGGTGGGACCCGAAGGTCAGAGAGAGAAAGAGAGGGAGAGCGGCGCGGTCGACTGGGCCGTGAGGCAGAGCTGGGCCTCGGCCTTTAGCTGGGCTGGCAGAAAGAGAGGAAGGGAGAGCGAGGGGATGGGCTGGTCTTCTGGCCGAAACAGAAAGAGAGAGAGAGATCAAGCCCCTTTTCCTTTTTATTTTTTTTTAAATCTTTTTCTAAACAATTTGAATTCATTTGAATTTTGGGTTTTGCAATTTCAATCAATCAAAGAAAATTATGCAGTTGCATGAATGCACATTCATGTTACTAGACTAGAATTGATTTTATTTCCATAAATTTTTTTCTTAACTAAATTCAATGCTCACATAAATTCATAAAGACATCATTTTCTATTATTTTAAAATACATTCAACATTTTGGGTGTTACAAGCATTTATCTAATTTTCTAGCGTGTCTGGTGAGAATTAACGTGGAGCTTCCGTTGGTGCCTCCAATTAGTAATAGTAAGATTGAATTGAATTTTAATCTTCTGAAATCATGTGTGGGCATGAGCAAATTGCGATGCAGCTTGTAGCATGTACCTATATAAAATCTTTTTAAGTTATATATTTGATGAGTATAAATATATATTAGTTTTAATAGCCATTCATTAAAGGGCCCAATTTGCGTTTTGAACCGGAGCCCCCAATTTCTGGAGACGGAGCTGTGTAGACGTCGTGCCGCAACGAGACAACATGATATCTTCCTCGTTCGCATGGACCTGATGGACAAAGGCATGATGTTCAAACAATTATATATGCAATAATGGTTATATTATCAATATAGTTATATAAAACATTTTAGTTAAAATATGTAAATATATTTAATGTAATAACTTATATAATTTGTATGTCATGGTTATCAGTATAATTTTAAACAATTTATTAGTATCATTAGGATAAGAATATATTTTCTAAGATTGTTGAAACATATACATTTACCACTCATGCATTCATGTGTACTTGATCAGTGAGATGGCACAACTTGTTTGTTTACTTTAACTTTATTTTGGAAAAAAATCTATTTAACCCACCCAACTATTTGGTAGTTTCTACTCGATCCTTCACCTATAAAGTAAGGTATTTTACGATTTAATAATTATAAATAATTAAAAAGCGTCTAAATAACCTCCTAAAGTGTTTTAAAAGTGATTTCACTTGACATATTAAGAAATCTATATAACTCCTAACATATCAAGGGTTAACTATAGAGCCCCTTTAACTATAAAACATAATATTGTAACCTATAAAGCATATAATAATATTCAAATAAGCCCTAAAACAGTCTTGTAGGGCCGTTTGCACATCTTTTATTGCACCATACTGGCCTAAGCATCCATGCATGCACACAAGGCCATTGGTTGTTTCCCTCTCCCTACTCTTTCTAGACCGTTGCTCGATGAGCACCACCATGTCTCTTACTCCACCTCACAACACGCATGACACTGAGCTCATGCACCATGTATGTGCCCTTGTCATATGGCCCATTCAACATCCTTGCCCATCTTACTTTCTCCTCCTATGGCTACCTAAAAACTGAAGGATGGTCGGATGGAGGTTGTAGGAGAGGCTAGATGACGGGTTTAGGCATGGTGTCTGATCTCAATGTTGTTGACGATTGACAGGATGTAGAGTAGGAAACGAGATGTCGCATATTGGTCATGGGGTGGGGGGCTGGGTTAGCCTAGAAAAAAGTATGAAGGTGGAGGCAACAAATGGGCCTACGTGCAAGAATGTATACTTATTTCCTTCATAGGTTCCTTGGGTTTGATGATAATCATATTTTTCTTACAAGTGGAATAGGCTTATTTTGGTTGAATCAAGACGGTCATATTATTTATTTCTAGAATTTCAACTAAGGAAGGTTTCTTGTTGCAAGGTAAAGGATGTGCATCTCGACCAAGCCTAACTTGCATGTCCAATTTTACATCTACTGGTTTCCTAAACTGATAAATGGAGCCTTGCAAATCAGTTTGGGATGCATCACATGAAACCTCAGCCAAAGGGAGGACCACATACTGGGTCACCTTGGAGAGTCAGACAACACCAAAACATGAGGCAAAGAAGAATACAATGTTTTTGTCTTATCATAGAGGTGCTAACCGAATTCTGTGTGTATATAGCAGCATGAAGTATAGTTCTAACTCCTCCTAAATTGGCTTGATCAGGTGCTAAAGAGGCCAATTCAGATTGATTAGAAAATACAAACCTATTATAATCAATAATGGTAGTGAAACAACCTCCCATATTGGGGTTGACTAACAACTGGGCCAATCCACTTGGGTATGTATTATGAGACAAAGTAGCAATAGTAGCATCAAACATTATTTCCTATAGTTTATCAAACTTGACCATCAGCATATTCATAGCATGATAAAAGAGGGGAACCCTGCCATTATCTTAGGTCTGGGTGTAGACAAGATGATGCTCCTCTTACCCATTGGATAGGTGAACTCTCCTTTGGACCTGTTGTTCCACATCCTAATAGAGTGGATCAATACTAGATGCAATCAACCTTTTGGGTTAGATGCAACAGTAATGGGAACACAAGAAAGATCAATTATATTTGAAGCAATATGGCTAGCATGGAAAATCACTGTAGGATGCAAATGAAACAATTGTACCTAGTGAAGTCAACAAAAAAGTGTGTTGACGAGAATTATGGTCAACATACCAGTAAGGACCTAGATCGCCTAGTATAGGTGGCCAAAGATCAGCCTAGCCAACTTTTAGGTCGATTGACGCCTACACTGTGTTTGTAGATGAACACTTCACTTGGTGCATCCAACGATAAACGCGATAAACAAGACACATCAGTGGAGGAGCCTTGTCAGGAGCACGATATGCAAGACACACTGACAATGTCTATTGAAACATGAAACCCTCGCGTTGTGAAGGGATGCCATTGGGGCATTCGGCGGTGATGTGCTATAGCCAGGGTTTCGTCATTGTTGATCCATTGGGCATGCGGCAACAATGAAGAACGAGGAGTAGATGGGAGAGAGAGAGAGAGAGAGAGAGAGAGAGAGAGAGAGAGAGAGTAAAAGGAGTTGTAGATGTGTTTTTGTTCAATTGTATGTTACCCATGTGCACCATATTTTATATGGATTAATGGTATCCCATTGAAAAACTAATATGATACTATTTTAATGTCATTTCAGAGTTTTTCTTAGATTGAGACAAAACTGGTATAAGCCAATTCTAAAACCATCATGAGTCTAATTTGAGTGTCAACACAAGATAGGTAAACAAGAATTCTAGTGGCATCTTCAAACAATGAAAAGTAGGAACCCTAATGGCATCTTCAAATTAATAGATAAAAACATGAATTGCTGTGTTATTTTTATTCAGTTTATCATCGATGTTACAGTAGACAATTCTTTACCACTATACTGACATCTCCTCAGTTACTGACATTTGGTTATCACTGTTCAGGCATCAATCAACGTGACAAGTTTGGACGTAGCCAGAGCAAGATCGAAGGATGTGAATGAGTGAGGAGCCAGCGTGACTTGCATCTGCGCCCCTGCTTCGAATAGCTGGCTCTTGACAGGCACGACCTGCACAATTGTATAACAGGGGATCTGGATTCAGATGAGCAGGGAAAGGAGACTGAAACCAACAGCGAACTCTCAATCTTTGATAAGTAATTTTGTGGATAAGCCAAAATTGTAGATCACCTTGTTTGGGTTACTGAAAGAATTTTCATCCATCACATTGGTTGATGTGAGAACAGTGGCGGTCGATCGCAGCACATCAATGCTGGATTCAAGTCCAGTTGTGGAGATTGTCACTCTAGCAGCATCAGATTCGAAGTTTACAATCTGCAGCGCACAAGAGCTTTCGGAATTAGTACAAGTCAGGTTAGGATGAAAGCAAGAAATTTTACTTGCCTTTACTCTTAGGAACGAACGATTCTCTGAATCCTTCCAGGTAATTGCAGACGCTGCTAGAGAATCTGCAGAGCTGCCCGAACTGATGGTCGTTGGATGAAGTATAGCACCACTAGACTCGCGGAAAATTTTCTGCATCCAGTAACTAGGTGTCCCGTAATGCTGCCAGGTATTGAAGACAATGACGTCTGGGTTCCACCTGAGTATTTTTTTTGAAACACAATTCCTGAATACCAGATCATCAAGAACAAAAGGAAACAACAATGAAAGCAGAAAGCCATTAATACTAACTTTTTCTCAATATCGTCATTTACGAATAGTGGAGCATGACAAGCCATCTCAACAGCATCACTGCCAAGGTAAAAAACATTGGCAGGGCAAAGAACCAACAAAAGATCATCTTACCCTCACAAAGTCACAATAAAAAAAATGATTTATACAACAAAATTCAGGTGTGGCCACCGGGTAACCCACATATAAAAATCTTGTTAAATACTGTGTATTTAAAGATATACTCCTATGTCACCTGTTCTTCTCCAGTCCAGTAAGGAAAGCAGCTTCTGCCAATGAAGCAAGAAGAGTTCCTCTACCTGCGTCAGTTTTCCAAACTGCATACTCGCTGACAAAAGCCTGCACCAATATCATGTTTAGGAACCTATTTACCATCTACCCATGGTATACAAATAAGCAAGAAAAATAGAATAAACCAAGTTTCTAGTTGTTTGCAGACATGAATGTGACATCAAACATCACAGTAATCACTACTTATAAAATTAAAATAAACCAATTTTTAGTTGTTTGTAGACAAGAAAGTAACCACAAAATTCAGTCTATATATCGGTTCGTGGACAAGCCCGCTTGCATCCTATTATGTAGTCCCGAATTTATCTAAATGTGATGGATGAAAATTCTTTAAGTAACCCAAACAAGGTGAGCAATACACTTAAGATCGTCATATGTAGTCACAAAGGGAGCACTATTTCATCTCAACTTTCCCAACAAATGAGGAGATTTGGAAACCAATAATTTGGGATTTACCTTGGGTCCACTGCGGGGTGACTTGTCAAATGTGCTCTTCATGGAAAACAAAGTCTTAGCATCGGCATAGACCTAAACAGAGGCATGGTTAGAATCTAAGAGAAGGAAAGTTGACCTTCACGATGAATAATGAAACAATCACATAATATATACTGGGAAATAAGACAAAAAGATACTAGGTCAGAAAGAAATTTACATGGAAGTCATATATATCAGCAGGATGATCAAGTGGTACAGATGAGCCATCACAGTTCGAAATCAACTGAATGTCTGGATAGGCCTCTCTTATTGCATTGTAAAACTTGAGGTAATTACCTGTCCAATAGCAGTAGAGAATATCTTGTAACTAAAAGTACGATTCGTCTGCAACACTACATAATTTATTTTGAATTTGTGCATTACCATTGGGAGTTACAATCAGTTTTTTTTTACTTTTCCACATATAGAAGGTACCACAGGTACTAGGAACTGTCGTTGAAACATGAGAATGTTAACCAAATATTGACTCTATGACCAACCTTGTAAGAGTGCGCTTGGTCGAATCTACACAATGGCATTGGGGTTGACATTTATTAGCTTTGCCTTGGGAAAACCACCTCAAGACCTTATGAGTTGACAATTTGTCATTTTAATACTTACATTGCACTATGTCCGTATTAGTTTTTTTCTCTCTTTTTACAACTTTTAAACTTATATTTTTCAAGGATATAAGGATACATTACTATGACTAAGTGCCTGTTTGAATTCCCTCATCTGAACTATATGGAGCTCTAAAAACTTTAGAGCACTTTATATTAGCTCACTTTTGATATCTAGTTCTAATGTGAGATGAGCTAATGCATAGAGCTAATTTTAGACCATATGTCTGGAGACTTTAACTCCAAAGTTTAGAGGTAGTCTAGAGAGCGGATCCAAATAGGCTCTAAAGCTAGCTTGCGAATGTTTTGGATAAAGGAAGTTAGAGAAGCGACATTTGCTACTCCTAGAATATAATGTATCCTAAAAATTCTATAACAGATTATGGGTTAATACGACATTTAGCTGGAGCTCCACGAACTCTAACTCCATGAAAAAATGAATCTAGAGGTTAAATCCACATTTTTTAAAGTTCCTCAGGTGCTACTCCAAAAACAGCAATTTCAAATCTTATCATGGTGATACGGGTAATTACCCACCACCACTACACCTTACACAAGTCTTCCCCGTACCGCTTCATGTTTTATCTTGTCTTGCACCCTCCTCCGGTTACTGTCCTTTTCTTCGTGTGATATGAGCACTGCCCAGTCCTGGAACCCTAGCTGCCACCCCTCCTAATCCTAGCTGGTACACATGAGTTGGTTGATACACTATGGAGTTTGTGGGGTGGAGCTGAAAATCACTGGGCGGTTAAGCCCAATAAAAAGTAGATTTCTAGCATAGAGAGAAGTTGGGTAATCAATTGTCTGTTAAATGCTTTTTCTATTGATAGCATCACCCAACTATGTTTTCTTCTCTGTAATTCAACTTACAATGTAAAATAGATGCAATAAATAGGGAATCATCAATTTACCTTTGTAAAACTTTCTCTCACAATCTTCATTTCCAATTGCAACATACTTGACTAGAAATGGTTTAGGGTGCCCCAGTTTAGCTCTAACAGAGCCCCATGTTGAATTCGCACTGCCCCTAGCAAATTCTAGGCTGTCCAATATATCCTGTGCAAAAATAAACAGTTCCAAGTTACTGAAGCTAGGATTACAAGCTATGACGACTATGTCCACAAAAGATATAGATATATGATATCTGTTTATGTGTTTGTTACTATTTTACATACTAAATCATGTAGAAGCTTGGTAACAATTAGACAAACATGAGAGTGAAGGAACAAGCCACCGTAGCATATATTTCAGTAACAATTAAGATGGGAAGAATTTTAGCATCATTCATGCAAACTGGTCCTATGTAGTTGTCTCATTATTAATCAGGGTCTACATAATAAGGCTTTTAATTCCCAATGTTAAGTGATCTGTCATGTACATATGTATGTGCAAAGAGTCCATATAGTTTCCTGTGTATATGAGGCTCCTGCCCCCCTATATATGTACAACAACTATCTACTGACAATACAATTTGCATTTTTCTCAACTCTAAACCTTCTCACCAGGAAATACATTTTCAATAGCAAGATTTGAAACAACACAACAGCATCTATGATGAAGTATGGAACAAAACTGGGAACATAACACAACAGAATAGCTTGCCAGCGTCTTTGCAGGTCCGACCCCCTCCCGACTCGCGAGGGGCATGCGCGAGGCCGCCGTTCCCCGCCGTCGGCCGCCAGCCACCGTCCCCCTGACATAACGGATCGCAAGCTGGTGAGGAGCTTGGAGCTCCGCGCGACTGAAGGAATCCAGAGGCATCCGGCCCGCCGGCCGCCAGGCCGCGGTGCTGAACCACCGCATATGAGACAACAGGCCACTGCCGTTCCGCAGCGCTGAGTCGCGGCAGCCGCCGGCGCGGCATGCCCTCAGTCAAGCTTGCGCCGGCGATCCAACAGACCTTGCGGAGAGTGACGGCGAAGGAGCTACCTGGGGACGATCATGTTCCGCGCTTGGGGAAATTTTCAATTTCCGATTCAGAATCAGAATCCGAGTGCGAAGACCTTGGTGAGGTTGAATCCTTCTCGCCTTGCTTCCAGCCACCGTCGGTGGCATCAACATCGACGTCAACAGCAGCCGGTGCTGCACCATCAACTCCTCTGCCGCACGTGTCTCCACCGCCGCCGCCCCCTCGGCGGATCAAAGCGCCATGGAAGAGTATCTGGAGCGGGCCGCTTCCGCCACCTCATATCACACCGGCGGCCACATTGGGCAACTACCTACGGCCGGTGCTGCGGCGGACTCCCCGACGATCATGCGGCGGCGATCCGCATTTAGCGGATTTTCAATTTTCAAACGCTCAGCCAGGTCGGCTCCTTCAGGACCGGGCGGGACGGGTCTCTGACTCGACTCGGGCGTTGGCTTGGGTTTCGACTCGGACGCCAACTCAGCCCGACCAGGATGAGACCCGACCGGTAACGAGTATACGAAGACCAACGCGTCGCCTAGTAAACCTAACGCTCTTCGACGCCGCCGACACCGTCGCCGCACCGAAACCTTTATACAGCGAGGTGCTCATGGCAGGAGGAGACGTGGGAAGGAGAGGGAACAGAGACGCCCATCGCCGCGGCGCCCTGTCTATTCGTCGTCGTGGTCGGGGCCGTGGCTTTGACGACGCCAATGGCCGCGGACGAGAGGAGGAACGTACAGGGACGCGGGCGCGGCGAGACCCATGTCTGTGATCATGGTCGGGATCATGGACGTGGAAGCCGTGGAGGATAGCCCCCGGCCGGTGGCCACGGTGACCCGTACCCGGCGCTGGTGGCCGTGGTCGCGGCCGCCCTAGGCCGGCCACGGGGGCAGCTAACAAGGGTGGCGCGGTGAACCCTGAAGGGGCTTCCGAGGTCACGCGCACCGATGCAGAGGGCGCCGTCGAGGATCCCAAGGGAGGGGGACACAACCGTGGAGCCGAAGCCCCGACCAAGCAAGAGAAGGTTGGGGACGATGATCATGGCAAGAAGAGGAAGCATAAGGAACCATCTGTGAAGTTGGAGTGTTCTATTTGCGCAGAGGACCACTACACCAACCAGTGCCCACTACTGCGAGGTCCCAAACCTTCAGTCGCCTTCTGCGGCGCGGCTGAGGATGGGATGGGGTTCTTCAAAATACAACCTGCAAGGAATATCCACATTGTGGACACTTTTCAGTCATCAGCGGCAGCTCTCATCACAGTTGAAGCGGGAGAAGTTTCTGCTAACTTGCTACAGGCTGAACTGGCCAGGATTATGCCTATTCGTTGGGATTGGGAGGTACAACAATTGGGGGCGAAATCTTATGTTGTCCCGTTTCCTAGCAAAGAAGAACTTGATCGCATGATTGCAATTGACATCATTAACACAAAGAACAAGGAAGGCACCATCAAATTTGCTGAATATGTGGATGATGTCCAACCCATAAAGGTATTGGAGCAGGTATGGGTGACAGTCAATAGGGTGCCCAGCGTACTTCGTTCTTTTCTTCCACTATGGGCAGTTGGGACCATTGTTGAAACTACTCAGAAGGTGGATATGGTACACCTGCGGGCGACGGGTCAGGTCCGCATTCTAGTAGTCGTTTATGATGTTAAAAAGATCCCAGAGTTTGCTGATGTTTGTGCTGGCACTGACATTTTCCGCCTGTATTTTAAGGCGGATAAAGTTTTTCAGGCTGATCCTGTTGAGCTGGAGGATGATGATCTGTTGGGTGATAGTGATAAGGATCTAGATGGGGGCGACCATAAGATGGAAGATGCTGAAAATCAAAACCCGAAAAACTCTCAGGGTAATAATCACAATTCCCAGAAGCCTCTACAACCTTCTCAGAATTTTCCCCCTTAGAAGCAGGAAGCTTTGGTAAATGAGACAGTGGATGTAGCATGTGAGCAACTCCTGAATGAGATCAGCTTTAAAGTCTTGTTGGAGTCAGACAATGGGTCACATCGAAGGACTTACTCTCCACCAACAGAAGAAGAATTGGCTGCTTATAATATTTTGGTGAATTCCACTAACAAAATGCACTCTTCTTCTTTTGTTGTGTCACCAACTGCGGAGAACTCAACAGGGGATTCTACAGCTACTAATGTCACAGTTGGCGAGGGTCTAGGGGGCTCTACGCCACTATCACCCCCTCCCTCGCTAAATCTTGTGGAGGAGGCCGTCGCTGCCCCTACTAAGGAGGCCACCACCGCCGTATCTACCGAGGCATGGGGTGGAGAGGGTGCCTCGTCCCAGGAGGAGGGCACACTGCTCACCACTACCCCCCCCCCCGTATGTAGTGTCGGAGGAGGGGGACGCGCCCGCTGCCCCCTTGCTCCCTGCTACGCCCGTGGAGGGTGGAGCTTCGCTCGCAGCCCCCTCGTCGGCTGCATCCAAGGGCGGGAGGAGCGTGGGCAGCTCACTGTTCAGGGAGGTCACCATGGGGGATCTCTCCCTACCGGCACGGGACCAAGAAGGACATATCTGCGCACCGACTTCGCCGGTGGTAGGTGGCTCTACCCCGACATCGCCACTTGCCGCTGTCACCGCTGCACCACCTGCTGGCGCCACTACACCACCTGCGACGCAAACTGCGACCCATGCTGAGACGGTGCTCAAATTCGTGGACACTACGTCTATGGCTGTGGGGGAGTTGGCACCTGCAGTTACTGCATCACCCATCAAGGTGCTGCGTCGTAGCTCCAGGAATGCGGCAACGGCGGACGTCCATACCCTACACAAGGCTGAACGACTGACAGAAAAGAAGAATCTTGAATTCCCAGGTACCTCTTTCACTAGCTTTCTAGATTCAAAAGTTCTTTCAAACCTTGGTAGGGTAGGCATCAACCTAGGCACCTCAGATGTAGTTACAATAAAAAACTTGGAGGTTGACAGGTTAGTTTTATATGCTAATAGAAAGAAAGGTTCTGCTAAATCTAAACCCTCTAATCTTGAGAGTGATGATGAGCAGGATGACCAACTTGATGCAATTCTCAGCCACGCCTGTGGAAATATAAATGAGAATCTGCAGGAGGAGGAGAATGATCAAATCATAGATCTCTCTCCACTCCATCAGAAGAAAAAATATAATAATGCCAAAAATAATTTTAATGGCAAACTTTTCAAGAAGCCAAAGACCCATAAAAAATTATTATAAAATGAAGTGAGTTTTCTGGAATAGCAGAGGTCTGGAAGACTTGGCTAAACATAGGTTTTTGGCTGAATTAGTTAAGGAAGAGCAAATTAATTTTATTGCTCTCTCCGAAACAGGCCGGGATTCTTTCGCGGATCAAGTCCTCAAAAATTTGTGTGCAGGACATGATTTTCTTTGGCACACCATGACACCCCACGGTAGGTCAGGGGGCATCCTGCTAGGTGTGGACTTGAATGTCTTCGATATTGGAGCCATTGTCGAGGGAGATTTTTATGTAAAATTCACCCTAAGAGTCAAATCAAATGACTTCAAATTTGTGCTTTACACGGTATATGGGCTAGCACAACTCCATAATAAGAGGGCTTTCTTAGTAGAACTCGCTAACACATGCTCTAAAGAAACCCTTCCATATATAATAGGAGGGGATTTCAACATAATGCGAAGGCCAGAAGATAAGAGTTCTGGGGACTTCGACCCAAAATGGACAGATCTTTTTAATGCTGTCATTGAATCCTTGGATCTTAAGGAGATTACAATGGCAGGCCGCTAATACACTTGGGCTAGTCCAGGGGATAATCCAACTTTTGAAAAGTTGGATAGAGTCTTAGTGAGCACGGAATGGGAAATCATGTTCCCATTGACAACAGTAGAACCTAGGGATAGGAATTTCTCAGATCACACTCCCCTAGTGCTTAACACAGGTGCTTCGACCCACCTAACCCACAACCGTCCTTTCAAATTTGAGAAGGGATGGTTGATACGAGATGAATTTTATGATGTGGTTGCAAATATTTGGCAATCTCCATGCTCTGGGTCCACCCCTCTTGAACGTTGGCAGTTCAAGATCCGCAGACTCCGGCAATATCTACGGGGTTGGGCGAAACACACGGCGGGGTCGTATCGAAAAGAAAAAAAAGACTCTGCTAGCTCTTTTAGATAATCTTGATAAAAAGGCGGAGACCTCTCCCCTATCTGATCAAGAAATTAATTTGAAAAATTATCTAAAAGAACGTTTAGTTCACCTTCTCAGAGAAAAGGAACTAAAATGGTATGAGAGAGCCAAAGTTAAAACCCTCTTGGAAGGGGATGCTAACACTCGGTTCTTTCATCTAGTTGCCAATGGGAAACATCGCAAGTAACATATATATAAACTTGAAAATGATCAAGGTGTTGTAATCGGTGATGAGCATCTCAAAAGTCACATTACGACTTATTATAAAGACCTCTTTGGCTAGCCAAAAAATTGCGATGTCTTCCTTAGGGAAGACCAAAACCTGGATATCCCACAGGTATCACCGGAGGAAAACGATATCCTCATTAGCTCGTTCACTGAATCTGAAGTGAGGGAGGCCGTCTTTCAAATGGAGCATAATAAAGCTCCGGGCCCTAATGGTTTTCCTATGGAATTTTATCAGGTGTTTTGGGGAGTCATCAAGGATGATCTTCTACCCTTATTCGCTGAGCTGCATAGGGAGGCTCTTGATCTCTACAACTTGAATTTTGGTATTATTACCTTAATCCCAAAAGTGAGTAATGCCATAAAAATTCAGCAATATAGGCCAATTTGTATACTTAATGTGATCTTTAAAATATTCACTAAAGTGGGCACAAATGGGCTTAATATGGTAGCTAAAACTGTGGTGAGGCCATCGCAGACTGCCTTTATGCCGGGTAGGAACATAATGGAAGGGGTCGTCATCTTACACGAAACCATCCATGAACTTCACACCAAGAAGAGAGACGGTGTCATTTTCAAAATTGACTTTGAAAAGGCATACGACAAGGTGAAGTGGTCTTTCCTACAACAAACGCTACGAATGAAAGGTTTCTCCCCCAAATGGTGTCGGTGGGTTAAAACTATGGTCACTCGAGGAAGTGTGGGAATCAAAGTCAATGATGATGTAGGACCTTACTTCCAAACCAAACGACGACTCAGACAGGGAGACCCCATGTCACCGATCTTATTTAACATCGTTGCAGATATGATAGCTCTTCTTATTAATAGAGTAAAAGTCGATGGTCAGATAAGAGGTGTCGTCCCTCACCTTATAGATGATGGTCTGTCTATACTACAATATGCAGATGACACCATTATCTTTATTGATCACGACCCAGAACAAGCACAGAATCTGAAACTGTTGCTTTGCGCTTTTGAACAGCTATCTGGGCTGAAGATCAACTTCCACAAGAGCGAAGTCTTCTGTTACGGTGCAGCTAAAGAGATGGAATCCTTTTATACCAGTCTCTTTGGTTGCAAAGCAGGGGAATATCCCTTCAGATATCTAGGGATCCCAATGCACCATAGACAACTCCTGAACTATGAATGGACAAAGGTGGAAGATCGTTTCAAACAGAAACTCTCTTGTTGGAAAGCGAAATACCTGTCATACGGGGGTAGACTAGTTCTGCTTAATTCGGTCTTAAGCAGCCTACCTATGTTTATGATGTCCTTCTTTGGGATCCCTAAAGGGGTCATTAAAAACCTAGATCATTATAGATCAAGGTTCTTTTGGCAAGGTTCCTCGGATAAACATAAATATCGACTTGCCAAATGGGACATCCTATGTCGTCCCAAGGACCAAGGGGGATTAAGTATCCTAAATTTACAATTGCAAAATAAATTCCTCCTAGCCAAATGGCTGGTTAATCTGCTAAACACAGAAGGCATATGGCAATCTCTTTTAAGGAATAAATACCTAACCTCCAAGAGCCTGACTCAGGTGGCAGCCAAGCCTAATGACTCCCATTTTTGGAGAGGCCTCATGCATATCAAGGATGAGATGTTGGCTAATGGTTCATTCGATATTAAAGATGGAATCAACACTAGGTTTTGGGACGACATATGGGTAGGTGATAAGCCTCTGAAAGTTAGATATCCATCTTTATATAATATAGTGAGGGATCCTCACGCAACAGTCTCAAAAGTGATGACTACTAGCCCTCTAAACATATCCTTTAGAAGGGCTCTGGTGGATAATAAACTCATAGAATGACTTAGTTTAGTAGCACGGATCTCCTGTGTCGAATTGGTGGATGGTTCAGATTATTTCAGATGGAGTTTAACCAAATCGGGATTATTCTCTGTCCGCTCCATGTATCTCTATCTTATAGATACACAAACACCTTTTCGTCATAGAAAGATCTGGAACATAAAAGTTCCTCTAAAAATTAAAATCTTTCTTTGGTTCCTGCAAAGGGATGTCGTCCTAACAAAAGACAACCTTGCTAAAAAAATTGGAAAGAGAGTCAGAAGTGCATATGCTGTAATGGGAATGAAACTATCCAACATTTATTCCTAGACTGTCCCCTTACCAAAATGATATGGAAGATTATCTTTTTTGCTACTAGTTTGCCCCACCAAGATCAATCAGCCACATGTTCGGTACATGGCTAACTAATCAAAATAAAAAGATTAGAAATTTGATTTGGGTGGGGGTGGCTGCCATGTTTTGGGCTATCTGGAGATGTCGTAATGATGTTGTTTTTAATCAAATGAGATCTAACTCTATTATGCAGGTAATTTTCAGGGGGGGCGTACTGGTTACGCTCTTGGGCCCAGCTGCAGCGTGATGAGACAGCCAAGGACGTGCTCTCAGAGATGAGCAAGACATTGAAAGTAATTGCTTTAGATATATCCAATAAAGGATGAAAACATTTATATTGTTTGAACTAGCGTCCTGGTCGATCTATAAGACTTTGACTCTCTCTTTTTATTTCATCCAAAACTTTCTAATTTTGGGCTGTATACATCCTTGGATGTAGAAGCCAGATATTTTTATCCATTATCTAAAAAAATCTATGATGAAGTATTACCATTGTAGCAGTATTACTCTGCTCAACAAAGAACTAGGGAACTTGAGCCATACCTTCACAAAGGGGGCAATAGTAGCAGTATTAACTTCATCATTGTAGCTGATTCCTGAGTTTTAAGATTGAACTTTGCATCAGCTTAAAAAGAGTAACGGTTCTAAGATCTGACAAACCTAAAGAATATTACCATTGTTGAATACCCAGATTGGGGCAGCACCTATGTCCTCAGAAAGCTTTTATATGGATTTCAAATGTAATAATTAGGTGATGATGTTCGAAACAGGACAGGTTGAAAGTTGAAACAATGCAATGTTGTACCTGAAGAAATTCAAAATATCCAAGACCATCATCGGTCCAGTACTGCCAACAGTCTCCGAAGTGTCCTGGCCTCTCTTCCCACGGACCAATGGATTGTCTCCACCTGAATGCATTTCTTAGCCAACCACCTTCCACAAAGCAGCCCCCTACAATATTTGCAAGCAATGTGTAAATTGTTCCAAAGATATCTGAGCATATAACAATATGTCTCATATGTCAAGTCATCAAGAACCCTTAGTAAAAACAAGCGTACCGGGAAATCTTAAGAATCGTGGTTTTAAATCCAGAAGCATGGATGCGAGCCCGTTACGAAAACCGTGTCCCTGTACATATGGAGAACTTGGCCGATAAATACTCAGATAAATCCATGTACAACAAGAATGACCAATATTAGGAAGAAAACATAATTTGTTTCTATGAAGATGAATAAGTCCTAACATATATTTGTTTTCCGAAAGTAAGTCCTAACATATTGAACAGACAAAACAGATAAACATTTATTTTTATTCAGCGAAACAGGATATTCATTGGAACATTTAAATAGAAAACTTAACTCATCAAACAACAAAGCATTGAACTGGTTGCCAGCGTCATGATTGTTCTTCTCTTGTTATGAAAGGCTACAAGTGGCTAAACCATAGTATGACTTCCACAACTAGGGAGCCAAAAATCTTGCAAACAAGCAGACGACAAAAGAACCCTTGGACATGACCAAAGTCATTCTAGTCCAAGATTTCATGGCATATGGCTGAATTATTAGCAGTACTGAAAAGAGCATGAAGCAAATCCCTTTTGTGTTACAGGGGACAATATATTTTTTTTCTGCCAGGCAGAACTAGTTGGCCACTGCATCATATATACAGGTTTAATTAGTACAATATTAATCTATGTGTTATAAAATGTTTACACTTCCTATTTGGTCTGATTTATGTCTTTCAGTATCAAGATCCAAAAAAAAAACATAATATACCTTGTATGTGTCTACAGGCATGAGTGATACTTGGTCAAGCCACACAACTCCTTTCTTCTTAGATGTTATTTGAAGCCTTGAGGTTCTGTTAGTTCCTTTAGCAACCAACTTCTTCTCCACCTTTATCCACTTGGACTTCCCTGCAACTCTGCAGAAACAATATTTTAGGAGAGTGTGAATAATCAAATATCCTCTTCTGGACTCCAAAAATAGTACTGAGAAAAAATACGAACATTATGGTAACTGAAGCCAGATTTTGCAAGCCATCAGAGCTTGCTAGTGAAACTGTCAAGCATGTAGTTTTTGGCGACTTAAACGTACATAACTAGATTGTATGCCTTCCCATCTTCTATGTTCTGGAAGTACGGACAATAGAATTACTGATAACAAAAAAGTATGAAATAGAAAATCAAAATATACTGAATATTCGTGAGAAACCAAATAAAATATCAGAGCATTGAGGTGTTATTAGGGGCAAACACTACCATGCCCCAGAATCCTGGGTTGTAAATGCCAACACCACCGGCTGGGCAGTCATTGCAGAGGACCTCCATCCTCAAAGCAATTATGTTTCGTCTGAAACATGATGAACGATCAGTCTCCACAAAAATGGAGGAGTCGTCGCCGACAATGAGCCAGGGGTCAAGGTTTGACGGAGTGTTGGGGCCTCCTGCTTCAAAACCTGAAGCAATAAATCCAGAAGATGGTTATGCAAGACCTCAAATGCTGATATTCGGCAGCAGATTGTGTGGTAAAAGCCTAAAAAGGCTTATTACGTTCTCCAGCTTATGCCCAAATTGTAAAATAAGTTCATTGTACAGCTACGTTCAGAACAATGATGGCATGTAGTAGCCTCTCTGAGTGTCTTCTAACAGTTCACTCCAATATGCAAACAATACAATCAAGAACAACTTTTGAGGAGAATCATGCATGGATAGCTCAATTACCTCTGTTACTGACAAGCTCTGCCCATATTCCACCAGCCCCTCCGTTGCCCATCTCCTGTAGTATAACCTGACTGGTTATTGCAAGAACACAGCTACCGGATCGTGTATACTTGGATTGTTGATCCGATTATATATAAGCGATAAAACTTGGTGTATAACAAGAAATACATCATCACCTCAAAAAACACCCCAAGGAGTTTATCAGGGATCTTTCGAGCAAGCTTTGGTGAGGCATCAACCTTGAGGGTTACCATCTGCGTTGAATTCAGACCTGATGCTGCTATACATTTGCTGGCTATGCAGACAACTAGGAGCAAGAAGTGGACGACGGTACGGGGGAGTCCTTCCTTGGAACCCATGTGCTTCGACTTGTCAAGTCTACTTCTGTCAGTACGTCTGTTGAATAAATATGATGGTAAGAACTGAAGCTGCTAAGGGATATCAGCAGAGTTAGGTGGAATATTTCAATTAAAGTAGTATTACAAGCTAGGTACTGAGTGAGACATGGCACCTCAAACTTGCCTGGGCAACCAAGTAGGACTTCAACATCACAGAGCAAGTAGCTAGGCCAGGCCAGGAGAGATGTGGGTCTTTTTATAAGCTGCTCACCATGAGGCAACAGCAAACTGTCGCAGCAAGCTATAAATAGGTGATTACTGAATAAGTAGTGTAGACACGTTCACACCTGACTATTTAGTCAAGTACAAATGATGTTTAGGAAAACAAAATACTTTCATACAACAGAAAATAGTTTTCAGGAAGCAGTCGGTAACGTGTGGCCAGTGGCCCATACAAATATTTTTCCATTTGTAGAAATTGAAAATCAGCCTAAATTAAAAGTCGTGCAATTTTTCAGACAAAATATAAATACGTGTGTTTCTTAAATTCAAACTCATGACCTAATTAAAAAGTCTTGGGCAAGTCATTTCTACCACCACGCCACGTGCTACTTGCTGTGACCAAGTATCGGATGAATATTTGGCCCCCAATGATCTTGAATAAAAAAAAATTCAATAGTAAAGTTTTAGAGCGGTAGTTTTAGTGTCTGTTTGGTACAACTCAGCTTTATTAGTGAAGCTGATTTTTTTTTAAAAAAAATAGCTTTATAAGTAACTTTTAGGTGAAGTTGATCTATTTTGAAAAAAGTGTTTGGTAAAATAGTTTCACCAATATTTTCTACATGGATGAAAAAGAGAAATGGGGAAAGAACCGTGATAAGCTACTTTTTTCAGCTTCATCCCAAATTATATCTTGAAAGTGGAAGAAAGTTGTTTTGAAAATAAATATTTATATAAAAAATAGCTCACAATAGCTTATAAAATTGTTGTGATCTGTATCAAACATGCCCTTAGTATTGGATATGTCTCCATCCAATGTGGTTAGAAAAATTAATAAAAAAATAATATTAAAATTAAAAAATAAATAAAATATATGTTTAGTCCCATAAATGTTTCAAATGAAAAAAACTATCACAACTAGAATTTAAAATTTCTCCTAGTGACGTGAGATTATCTTAGTGTTTTAATATTAACATTTAGTACAAAAATTTTCTACCAAATATCTTCTAGTCATATATGATTCTCATGTGCTATGACTAGTGGTAGTATACATTTTATTACTACTTAAAAATACTATGAGAATTCTACTATTTTGATAGTGTATCAATAACAATGTTTTATCTACAACTTTAATATAAAGTAGGTCTTCATATGTAGATCTTTAACACGGAAAGAATCCGCCCGCATCCGGAGAATTCGCGGCTGCTGTCCGACGCGTGTCCGGTGACGTACGGTGGAACTGTATCAGCCGTGGCACACGCAGCACACCCCTATGTTGTGTCCTCCGTGTGCAAAAAAAATATTGAAGGTCTCCTATTCATTGCTTTTCTCCTCTCATTCACTTAGGTGTACCTATATATTACTATATATTTAGAGGTGAAAGTGGTGTAGATAATCCTTCGTTCCAATCCACTCTGAATCTAAATTTTAAGAACATAAAAAAGTTTTAAATATCCATATGGATAATCCAAATTTGATTATATACGGATGCGGTGTATGATATGAGATTGACAAAATCCGATGAATATTGATTATTCAGTAATTGAACATGAATTATTTTATGCTTATAATAGAATAATCCGAATATTTTAAGGAGCCCAAACGCAAGAATAGAAGTAAACTCAACCCATGACACTAGCATCGTTATATTGTAGTTCATACATTAATTTATTTTTATTATTTAAATGCCATCTAATGAATTTTTATCATAAAAACAACACATAACCACATATTATCCAAATAAAAGTCCCCCTTCGTTCTAAAACCAGTCCAAATTCCTACAATTTTTTACATCTAAACAATTTTTTAATCCGAAACCATATAATATCTGGCCCGCTCTAAATCCGATAAAAAATATGATTACAATACGGGGAAAATTATTGTCCGATCCAATCTTTTATCCCTCCATATATGAATCTTTTGATTTACACACGAGCACAATCACCGGCTGCACGCGCAGCAACGTGCGCGTACCATCCTAGTCTGATTTCATTTGAGAAAGTTATGATTTTTTTACGGTGTCTGAACTCACGTTACAAACCACTCATTGAAAATCAATTAATCAATTTTAGAGAGGCTGATGAGTAGTCACTTTTTAAAAGATAGGTTCATTTTCAGGAGCAGTCGGTAATACCCACTCCTAATAATCGGTTTCAATGAACGGCTGAAATTATATCCTCTTCTATAAAATAATCATTTTTTTCATCTGATACTACTGGTCCGTATCTTGAACCGATTGTGATATCCTCATGACCACTGCCGGTTTAGGACTTCAGCCGACAGTGTTCATTTGAACAACAATGCTGGCTCAATTTTTAAGCAGGCACTGATATACCTATGATCATTGCCAGCTTGTTGGTTAACCCAACAATGATCTAATTTTCTATATTGTTATTTACTAATTTATTTTTATTATTCTTGTGTGATACTTTTTATTTCCTATGGTTACTAGACTTAAATGCATCATAAATCCATCAAAATTTATATTACAAATGTTATGGTAAAGTATAGGTTATAATAAAAATCTATAGTACAATAGTCTTTCAAACATGGATTTATCAAAAACTTTTCCTATTCTTGGCCCATGCAACCGGAGAAAGTCCCATCTTTACTAACACCTTTAACATGAGGAAGGCTTCTAGCTCATCTTGAAATCCTCTGATCTCAAAGTTTAACAGATTTTGGGTTTTAAGTTTCTCACGCTGTCATTAAAGCAAAATGGTATTAAAATGCACAAGTATTTGACAAGACATTAGTGTATTTCATTGAATTAACCGATGTACATGAAATGGGAAGCCCCCTCTTGAAGAAAAATTATTCTACTTCATGCCACATAAAAATGGAGACTAATTATAGAAAAAAAATTCGAAGCCTTCATAAACAACAATTGTAGCTAAAAACAATTGGTTGCTAGGTGTCACATGGATGTGTTCATCAAAATTGAAATTGGTGGCCCTATTAAAAAAAAACCCTACTGTACTCCATCCAAGAACTAAAGCATCACATACTAACAATAATCAAAGCCACCTTGTAATTTGCTAGGAATGAAAATTGGTTCATAGACCTTCCATGATCATTTTAGTGAAAAATGGCCGCAACAATGGAGGAAGAGGTGGGGAAATTAAAGGTGCCTCTTGATGAGTGTGCTCAGGATGGGAGGAAGACATGGGTTTTTGTGTGCAGCTATCACTAACGACTCAAGCCATGAACCGGCAACGACATATCACTGTCAGTTCAAGTCAAGAACCAACAATGATAAGTATCTTCACTTTTAGGTTTTAAGCACCCAATCATTTTTAGATTTTTAAGATAAGAACCGGTGATGAAGGATTATCATTGCCGGTTTCAGGATGTGATAGGTCGACACTGGAGGTCTGTTCTTTAAGAGTAGTGGAACAGTTGCCCGACTTGCAATACATGCATGCTGATATATGTGTTCATTCACAACACTTGCCTGTTGTGGTTGGAGAGCCCCAATACTGCTAGGAACTAGAGCAATACACTTCATCCACCCCTCTCAAGTGCATATTGATTAAATCCAAAGCATATAGATCCATATTATTCATTTTCGTGAGGGTTACGTTAGACCAGCTTGAGTGCGCCTGTGTGCCCCTATGATCTTGAGCACTTAAGGTCTTGGTGACCTTTTGGTGCCATTGACTCTCCATTCTCAAGCTTGGGGCGGACAAGCAGCGTGGTGACTTGGTGTGTAGGAGACGAGAAAACCCATTCTTTGGTGGAGAAGATCGATCGATCCATGGCAGTGGTGTGAGAATATTAGGCAATTTTTATGTCATTTTAATTCCGTAAATTAACATAATGATGACGATATATAAAACATTATTTATAATTGAGATCATGACATCAACCATATTCATAGCAACATAAAACATGTGGATGTCAAAAGCATGTAAGCATGATATATGTAACATCACATACAAGCATAGTATATATCTCATAACGACAACAACTGGAGGACTGCATATGAAACGATATGACAGAACAGCAGCAACATATATGCAATAACATATGAAACAGCAAGACTGAAACACTGAAACAGATATACAGAACATAACAGTAGCAGGTACAGTAAGCAGACATCTTACGAAACAACAAAAATGATCACATGAAACAGACTCGCAACAGCATATGAAACAACATGGATGAACTAAACATATATGAACTGTATGACGGAAAAAGTGATGAGATAAAATGAACATACCCGCCCATTCGCGCATCCGAGGATCCCGATCCTTGTCCAACCTCTGTGGTCATGATGTAGAGGAAGAAGATGTTCTTTCCACCGGGAAGAAGAGAACGGCGATGTTCACCGGGAAGAAGACGACGACGGCGTCACCTCCGGGAAGAAGATGACGGAGACAGCGGTAGCAACCTCTAGGAAGAAGACAACGACGGCGGCAGCGAGAGCGTCTCCTCCGGACGGACAGTGATGGCGTTGGGCAGTCGCGATGACACTCCCCAAAAAACCTAATTACCGATCCCCCGTGCAAGGTCTCGAACGGCAAGGGCTCCGGAGGCACCTGCCCTCTCGCTCCTCCGTGCACGTGGAGTTACGAGATGAGAATGCAACTAGCAGCTGAACGGTGCTCTGGAAAGTGTTGTTCTTTTTCGGAACCGTCTCGAGTTGCAACCAGGTGGGAATATATCTCCCGTAGGGGAGGCTAAGGGGCTGCGCTGTCTCCTGTCGCGCAGAAGACAGAGAGACGGGCGCCCAGGAGGCTTGCATGCGCGGGAGAGGAAGAGACAGCCGCATGCGTGAAACTCCCGTAATTAAATTGATAACTCCCGTAATAAAAGAAGGATGAAACTCTTCCCATAATTATTGGAAGCTAAAAAGATAACACAGCACGAATGCCTGCCCCGCCCCGCCCCGTGCCTGGCCGGCGGCAGCGCGCATGCGTGTGGCACGCTTTTGTCCGTTTCTCAACTTCTCAATTAAGACGGAATAATTTTCACCCTTTAAGTTGAGTCAACGTCCCTTGGACTTCCAATCCGGTACAAATAGTAACACACACAATTACATTTCCATAGAGCTTATTGATTTATTAAATAAATAAATGGGTCTGGCCCATAAATAAATCCAACAATCTCCACCAAGCTCTAGGGTTTGTAACAATGTAATTCCAGAAACACAATTCTTTGATATACCAGTTTTTCGATGGAGACTATTAAGTTGGACATCCACTTAGAACAAGAGTTTCACTTAGTCACAACTGAACAATGGACTATGCCTTGAATTGACAGTTTTGTGCGACGTAAGATTCATTCAAGTCCTTTGCTGATACTAGGCTGCAAAAGCATCCCCGCTGTTTTGAAGCATATAAGTCACACTTCAGTGCCTTTCATGAGTATTTAGGAATTACCCAAATTTCATAGACCATGACCAGTAGTCTGACTCATATAGGTGTACTTCTCATCAGATGTTCTGTAAGACAACATCTCACCTTTAGAATACATTAAGGTAAATATCATCCTGCCTTACAGATAGAAAAGATGGACATCAGAAATGAGTCAAGAAAGGGATCTTTCCTCTCATCTACTACTAGCTTGTTTCACCACTCTACTTCACAAGATCTCCGATCACATAGAGCAGGTTACCACCATAGTAGATTTCATATGGGTCTCATACCCATTTCTCTCGATGCACCCTCTATCACATTTCGTGATAGTCCCTTGGTGAATTGATCTGCCAGATTATTCGACGTATGGACATAGTCCACCGTTATAACTCCGAAGGTTTTCAACTTTCTAACAGATTTTAATCTTCGCTTAACATATCTTGTAGACTTCATGTTATTTCTAGAACTGTTAACCTTTGTAATCACAGTCTGGTTATCACAGTTCATGGAAATAGCCGGAATTGGTTTTTCAACCACCGGTAAATCCAATAGGAAATCATGTAGCCATTCGGCCTTAGCCCCAGCAGTATCTAATGCTCTGAGTTCTATTTTCATTGTAGACTTCGTTAAGATAGTCTGCTTGCAAGACTTCCAGGAAATAGCGCCACCTCCAAGCAAGAACATATATCCGCTCGTGGCATAAAGCTCATCAACATCAGAGATCCAGTTGGCATCACAATAGCCTTCCAGCACTCTGGGGTTACCAGTATAATGAATACCATATGTCATAGTACCTTTCAGATAGCGCAATACTCTCTCAAGAGCACGCCAGTGATCATCTCCCGGCTTTGACACAAACCGGCTCAGCTTGCTCATAGCATATGAGATGTCAGGCCTTGTTGCACTAGCAAGGTACATGAGGGAACCAATGATCTGGGAGTATGTTAATTGATCCCTTGCTATTCTTCGATTTTTTCTCAATAGCACACTAGGGTCATAAGGTGTGGGAGCAGGATCACAATCACTTAAACCAAAGCGACTTAACACCTTTTCCACATAATGGGATTGTAACAAAGTTACCCCACCATCACCTTCTCTAATAAGCTTGTTGTTCAGAATCACATCATCTTCTCCCAAATCTTTCATCTCGAAATTGCTCGACAAAAGAGCCTTTACTTCCTCAATCACATTGAGATTAGATCCGAAGATCAAGATGTCATCAACATAGAGGCACAATATAACAGCCTCACCCCCACCATATCGATAATACACACACGTGTCAGACTCATTCACTGCAAATCCAGCAGTTGTGAGAGTATTATCAAAATTTTCATTCCATTGCTTAGGTTCTTGTTTTAGGCCATATAATGACTTTAACAACCTGCAGACCTTGTTCTCTTGACCATCTGCAATGAAACCCTCTGGCTGATCCATATAGATCTCTTCATCTAACTCCCCATTCAGAAAAGTTGTCTTTACATCCATCTGATGAATGATAAGACCATATGAGGCTGCCACAGCAATCAAAGTGCGGATTGTAGTCAATCGAGCAACTGGTGAATAGGTGTCAAAGAAATCTTCACCCTCTTTCTGGGTATATCCTTTGGCCATAAGTCTTTCCTTGTACCACTCAATAGTACCATCAGGCCTAAGCTTTTTCTTGAAGATCCATTTGCAACCTATGGGTTGACAACCATATGGACGGTCAACGACCTCCCATGTTCCATTAGACATAATAGAATCCATCTCACTCCTTACTGCTTCCTTCCCTAAGTCAGCATCAGAAGAGGAATATGCCTCTCTAATGGTGGTTGGATTATCTTCCACAAGGTACACTATAAAGTCATTACCAAAAGATTTTTGCAACCCTTGGCCTCTTGCTCTTTCGAGTGACTATAGTGTCATCTCCTCAGGGATGTGCACATGAGAACCATCAGCATGATCTATCGGAATAGACAGTTCTTGTTCAGGGAAAATTATAGTCTCATGACTTATTTCACTAGGTGTATTTTTCATGGGAAACTCATTCTCAAAAAATGTAGCGTCTCTTGATTCCATGATAGTATCAACATACATATCAGGCACATCAAATTTTATAATTAAGAACCTATATCTAGTGTTGTGAAAGGAATAACCAAGAAAAACACAATCAACAGTTTTAGGCCCAAGTTTACGCTTCTTGTTGATCGGCACATTCACCTTTGTCAAGCATCCCCAAGTGCGCAAATATGAGAGATTTAATCTCCTCTTCTCCCATTCCTCGAATGGTGTGATCTCTTTGTTCTTTGTTGGAACTCTATTCAGGACATGACATGCTGTCAATATTGCCTCACCCCACCATTCCTTGGATAATCTCGTTGTACTCAACATGGCATTCACCAAGTCTGTTAGAGTGCGGTTTTTCTGTTCGACAATCCCATTGAATTGTGGTGAGAATGGCGGTGTCCTTTGATGAACAATACCATGCTCCACGCAAAACTCATCGAACACATTAGAGAAATATTCTCTACCTCGATCAGACCTTAACCGTTTTATTTTCCTTTCAAGTTGGTTCTCAACTTCAGCTTTATAGGCCTTAAAATAATTGAACACTTCATCTTTTGTTTTTAAGAGATACGCATAGCAAAATCTCGAAGAGTCATCTATAAAAGTGAGAAAGTATCTTTTATCTCCTTTAGTCAAAATTCCATTCGTCTCATACAGATCAGAATGAACAAGTTCTAGAGGTACCAAATTCCTCGCCTCAGCAACCTTGTGGGGCTTGCGGGTTTGTTTTGATTCAACACAAACATGACACTTAGACTTTTGACCAAGTTAAATTTAGGAATTAAATTCAGATTCGCTAACCGCATAAGACAACCAAAACTCGCATGACAGAAGCGTGAATGCCATAAATCCAACTCATTAGAAATATCAACAGAATTCATCATCTTATTACACACATCATGCAAATATAAGCGGAACAGACCTCCGCAATCATATCCTTTACCCACAAAAATACCATATTTCGATACAACACATTTATTCGACTCAAGGACAATTTTATAGCCATCTGACATAGCATAGACGTACTAACAAGATCCTTCTTGATGGAGGGCACATGCTGCACGCTCTTCAATGACACTATCTTTTCCGAAGTAAACTTTAGAATGACCGTACCAACACCAAGAACATGAGCATGTGACCCATTTCCCATCAATAAGGCGCCAGATCTCCCGACCTGGTAAGTGGAGAACAAGAAAACATCAGCACACACATATATATTTGCACCACTATCCATCCACCACTCTAGTGAATTACAAACTAAGAGAACAAATGGTAAGAAATTACCATACCCAGATGTTTCTCCTACAGTCTTAGTAGTAACAACATTTGCTGTTTTTTTTCCTGCTTGAACTTGCGATCTGGGCACTCACTTGCCCAGTGCTGTTCACTGCCACAGACATAGCAGCCTCCAGTTCTCTTCTTCTTGTTGTTGTTGTTGTTGTTGTTGTTGTTGTTCTTTTTAAACTGTGATGTTTGAACAGGCTTTGAGGTATTCTCTTGGTTGTTCTGGTTTTTCTTCTTGTTGAACTTGCGGAATTTAGAGTTTCTCTTCTGCACCACATTTGCGCTAGAGTTCTCAACACTCTTTCCATTGTCCTTTGCTCTAGCTCTCTCCTCAACATCAAGAGTACTAATGAGCTCTTCCACATTGAACTCTTGTCTCTTATGTTTGAGGGAGGTGCCAAAGTCCTTCCAAGAAGGTGGTAACTTGGCGATTATACAGTCAGCCACAAACTTGTCAGGCAAAGGACAAGAAAACAGTTCGAGTTCCTTAGCTAGTGCCTGAAACTCATGAGCCTGTTCCACTACCGATCGGTTCTCAACCATCGTGTAGTCATACAGCTGCTCCATGAGGTACAGCTCGCTACCAGCATCAGTAACTCCAAACTTTCCAACAAGTACATCCCACAGCTCTTTCCCCGTGGGAAGAATGATATAGCTTTTTTGAAATTTTACATCAAGTGCGCTAATCACTGCACCTCGAAAGAGGTTGTCATCAGCCTTAAACCTAGCCTCATCCGCAGGAGGAAAGTTAGCAGGCTTGTCCTTAGCGGCATGATAACATGACATTGCAGTTAGCCACAATTCCATCTTAGCTTTCCATATCAAGAAGTTTTACCATCAAACAGATCAGGCTTTAATACGGAAGCAAAACCTCTGATAGAAAAATGTCTATAATTAGGTTTTTGGATTGTTAGAATATTAGGCAATTTCCATGTCATTTTAATTTCGTAAATTAACATAATGATGATGATATATAAAATATTATTTATAATTGAGATCATGACATCAACCATATTCATAGCAACATAAAACATGTGGATGTCAAAAGCATTTAAACATGATATATGTAACATCACATACAAGCATAGCATATATCTCATAACGACAACAACTGAAGGACTGCATATGAAACGATATGACAGAACAGCGGCAACATATATGCAGTAACATATGAAACAGCAAGACTGAAACACTGAAACAGATATACAGAACATAACAGCAGCAGGTACAGTAAGCAGACATCTTACGAAACAACAAAAATGATCACATGAAACAGACTCCCAACAGCATATGAAACAATACGGATGAACTACCGAAACATATATGAACTGTATGACGGAAAAAAGTGAGGAGATAAAACGAACATACCCACCCATTCGCGCATCCGAGGATCCCGATCCTTGTCCAACCTCTGTGGTCATGATGTAGAGGAAGAAGATGTTCTTTCCACCGGGAAGAAGAGGACGGCGATGTTCACCGGGAAGAAGACGACGGCGGCGTCACCTCCGGGAAGAAGACGGCGACGGCGTCACCTCCGGGAAGAAGACGACAGCGACAGCGGTAGCAACATCCAGGAAGAAGACGACGGCGGCGGCAGCGGGAGCGTCTCCTCCGAACGAACGGCGATGGCGTTGGGCAGTCGCGATGACGCTCCCCAAAAACCTAATTGTCAATCCCCGTGCAAGGTCTCCGGAGGTACCTGCCCTCTCGCTCCTCCGTGTGCGCGGAGTTGAACGGTGCTCTGGAAAGTGATGTTCTTTTTCGCAACCGTCTCGAGTTGCAACCGGGTGGGAATATATCTCCCGCAGGGGAGGCTAAGGGGTTGCGTTGTCTCTTGTCGCGTAGAAGACAGAGAGACGGGCGCGCAGGAGGCTTGCGTGCGCGGATGCGTGAAAAAAAGATAACACAACACGCGCGCCCCTCCCCGTGCCCGGCCGGCGGCGGCGCACGCGCGTGTGGCATGCTTTTGTCCGTTTCTCAACTTCTCAATTAAGACGGAATAATTTTCACCCTTTAAGTTGAGTCAATGTCCCTTGGACTTCCAATCCGGTATAAATAGTAATGCACATAATTACATTTCTATAGAACTTATTGATTTATTAAATAAATAAATGGGTCTGACCCATAAATAAATTCAACAAGTGGATGCACCTTGCTGTCGCACTAAAAAGCTAAGAAACAGAGGGTACACAGTAACCGTGTAACTCAAAACTCTAACATAAGCATGCATGTCACTGATCCAAGTGCTTATGCATGCATATTTATCCACTTGCGAGAGCCGATTATTTAGCCAGGCACGCAAGCCATGCTCGATGGATACAGCTATAGCTGCAGGATGGCCACTATAGATGATGACGACGTACGTGCATGTGTGTGCCTTGCTTCAGCAAGCTAATGTTTCTTGCCTTCGGATGCAAGCATGCGGCACTCAACTGTACATGTGACACACTATGTTGAAGTATTAATTCTAGCGTGTGTCGCTGTATGATCACTGATCATCAGCTGGTTGTCACGACTCACGAGGACCACGCCTTTTAGCTAGAGAGTCCTCTCATCTTCTTAGGTCAGTCTCAGTATTTTTTTTTCTTGTAAGATTAGGTATGAGTTGAAGTTTATGTTACAAGATAGACTTTCATGTGTTGAAAACAGTATAAATAAATTTCATCTCTCTATAAAACTCATTTAATCTCATATACCATATTTACTTATTTAATACCCATCAAACTCTAATTAAACCGCCACTAAAACTGGCCTAAGAGTCATACTGTCCCTATCAAATTTCTAGTAGGTTTTAAAAAAGACCACTGTAGCACATATGGGGGTGAACCATGGTTATTTCAATCTTTAAGTTAACAAACTCCATATGGTACTAGGTAGTTTAGAGGGTTTTAAGGATTATTGTCCCTATAGTCGTAGGGAGCAATATGCATGATTTGGTAACTGCCAAAACTGAACGAACAAACATATCTACGTCACACAAGCAGCTGTCGCGTATGGTCCATTTATCCATAGATGACATGTACTATGATGTGCCATGGCGGCATATATGCATGCTTGCGTGCTTGTTTTCGGCCCATGCACGCCGTCATCATCACCCATCAGGGTCTGATGATGCGCTGGCTCAGCTGAAAGAGCAAGATATATTTGGAGCACAAGAGGCAGAGAGAGAAAGAGAAAGAGAAGCGGACGAGCGAGACGAAGAAGCAATGGGTTTGAGCCCAAGAAAAGAAAAGGACTCTGGATGTAATGGACGCTCAGCAGAGAAGAATGTAGTAGATTTGGCCCAACACGATTGTGGACATCACTTCTCAATTTTGAGGGAAGAAGAGATATATTCTCTCAAAAATACTCAAGAAAAATGCAGAACTCCCGGATTTATTGTGTGCACGCATTCAAATTTTGGAAACATAAATTTAAAGCACATTTGGATCCTTTGCTTGTATTTGCATGCTTAGGTCATTGCAAAAGGTTTTACACGTGTGGTTCTGTAAAAGTTCAAATTTATAGTCAACCAGCACAGTGCCCGCGCACATGGTCAATACACAAATTCTTTTGCTTATTTTTAAATAGAATGCTATTGTTTATTATTGGATTCGTGAAATTGGACATATTTTTAGAGATAATGGGACTATTTCATCCCGGTCTTTAATTACAAACTTTGGCCCATGTGGCCTTTGGGCTTGTTGGTCGGTCCAAACAAGCGTGATATATGGCATATAGAAGTTCTCAATATTTGTATTCGTGATTCATATGTAAATATCTAAGATTTCAAACGCTCGATCAAGAGATACCATACAAAGGGGACACAATGAGTTTTACCCCATGGTATCAATGACTTGCTAGTTGACACTACAACTTTGATTTTTAACCATGTGAATACTCAAGGTCGTTTAGAAATTTGTAATTTTAAATTTCAAAATATAGGAGCATCAAACACATATTTAGGACTATACACAACTTTAAATCAAAAAGTTTTCAACTAGAATGTGTTGAGAGCATTGACTATGGTATAGACCATGTCAACATCGAAACATCGAGGGCTACAATTTGGGACTCTAAATACCTTGAAATAAAAACTTCTCAACTACAAAATTATAAATCACATCGAGAGCTATAATTTAGCTATAAAGTCTGTCTTCATCCAATCTAATATAGAAAAGTTATGAAATATTTTTTATGCAATTATTTCTAGAGGCAGGCTGTTAATTGATTTGTAGAGATTTTCTCTTGTAATGTCCGCCTCTATTAATAGCGATTTTTAGAAGTCATTAAGGTCCCCACCATTGTTATTAACGTCCTCTGCAGTGACGTGGTTGACGATTTTAGGTCCAAGGGCGCCAAACTTACTATTAGGAAGTATTCTCATGCCATGCAGAACGATCATGAGTGTCATCCAGCTTGATGATTTCAGTGTTGAAGCTCTCATTTCTGTTTCACACATCCACGTTTCCCTGTAATTAAATTTGTTGACATCGTCGATACTAACCAACAGTTAATGTACATGTTTCAGGTTTTCTACATTTGTGGTTAAATGTTAACGCTTTATTAATTCCCCTGCTCCGGGACAGGGAGATGGCCAAGAATATAATTTAGCATCTCAGATCAGTGTACCTTTCGTACAACAATAAACAAACTAAAGAGTGCGAGCACTAAAGAGACGACACGTGTCATTATTCTACGCGTTTGCATCAATTCTAGGGAAAAAAAATCAAAACATGTCATTGTCATGCTCACCTATAATGAGGGAAAATATTGTGAGCAGCACATGGTGAGGTCAGCCCAAATCTCTGACTAAATCAGACAGCTAGACAGAAAGCTCTGCCCTAATTGTGCATTAGCCTCCTGTTTCGCGGCATCCTTAAACTAGTGTTCATCTTTCTGTCCCCTCCTAAGTCGCCATTAGTAGTCCAGTGAATCAAAGAATGCGATGGGGGAATCATATCTGTTCCTATAGTATTTAATTATATATAGATGTTCTGATGTTCAGAGTCTCATGTCCCTTTCGCGCACGAGCTCGGAAGCTTCTTATGAGACTGAACGACAAGTTTCTGACCTCATGTCTTGTAATACTTGCATCAGCGTCCTATTGGCCACATCGAAATTCAAAGGCCTGTGCATGCATATAAAGAGCAAATTGGATTTTGCACACACAAAAGTTTCTGTTCTCCATAGGCTAATGTGGGGAAAATGGATTTGAACATTTTGGAGACCATTTTTTTTTTTTGCCTTTGTTGATCATTTTTCTTTCTGAATATTTTCTCGAGTTTCTTTTGCTGATGCATGCTGACGTCCAATCATTAACTATCAGTCTGGCGATCACATTTAGACGACACACTTTGGTGGTAGCTAAGCATCCTATCATCATCTGATTTTTTTTTCATGCATAAAAGTGTGAAAGACACTACTAGAATAGTGGACTTCTCCTAGTGTTTTTAATTAGTAGTGAAACACTACCACTAGTCATGGCACATAAAAATTATCACTAGGAGACATTTAGTAGGGAAAGTTTGTACTAAATTTTGCATACCAAAATACTAGAGAACTCCACCTTACTAGGAGAAGTTTTAGATTTTGGTAGTGAGAGGAGTTGTAACCTTACAAGCTCTGCCAAGACATTTACTAAAACTCATCAAAATTGTGTCCTAAAATTAAATGCTTGTTAGCTAATGGATTCAAGTTTAAATACAAGTGTTACATGGATTCATCAAAAAATGGTGGCCCTCATGTACAATTGTACTCTATGTACACTAAATAAAATGTAGAAACATAATGGACCAACTAAGACATCACCAGAATTAAATCAAGCTAACAAATCAAAATAGCTACAAATTAAACAAGTTCCATAGGTACTAACCTTAATTAGTTGTAGCAAATGGATTCACCAAATTCAGATGCCTTCATGAATAATTCTATGAAGAATGCTACCTAAAGAACAAGCATGTGAATCAAAGACAACATAACCAACAAAACAAGCTACCAATTCAAAGGATTACTAGTTACCAACACTAGGGTAGGGAGATCATGTCAATCCTTAAAAAACCAAAACACTTCATGAGCAATTTGCTGAAAAATGACCGCAACAATTGAGAGAAATTAAAGGTGGGAAAAGATATCTCACGTGTTGGGCAAGAGGAGCAAGAAGATGTTGAGGGTGTTATACTATAGCGAGGACATTGCCGGTTCAAGCAACATCTCAACAGTAATTCGTTTTACCACTGTCATGACCCGATAATGGAATATGATTGATGGTTTGATGGTTCGTGTTTTCAACTAACCGTGGTGATTATGCGTGGTTGGATCTTCGGAGGATGCGTGCCAATAGAATTCGGAAATGCAGGAATAATAGGAAATCCGAGACCAACTGGACCAGAAAGTCAGATATACTGTTGCAAACTACTGATCTAGTCAGGATTTAGAAAGGTCGATTAATGGAACCTTGTAGAACTAGATTCCCCAGAAAAAAGGAAACTATTTACGGGTTTCAACCCTCATGGCAAAAACAAAAAAAATTATACATTAACCCCTTTAAGCCCAAACTAAAGGTCCTCCGAGAATAAAAAAATAATACCTCCCAAATAATACCTCCCACCCCCTATGCCTCGCGTAAGATTCGAACTCAAGATCTCATGTATTCCCTCACGTATACCTATCTATCCCACCTACACAACACATATGACTTTTTGGATGGAACACTTTCCTTTTGAACTAACTCATCAGAGGACTTTTAGTCCAAATTAGTGACACCAATCAAGACTAGAAGAACCTTTAGTATGGGTTGGCAACACCAAACGAGACTAAAGGGTCAAGACTCTACCAACTGGGACTGATGCAATTCTATCAAAGACTAATGTGCTAAACCAAAGTTTTTTTTTCTCTACGACTATTGACTTAAGATTCATTAGTGAGACATTATCAGTACCCTTTGTTTTGATGCAGTGCTATGTCAAGGAGCTCAAACTCTCCTACGGATCAGCTTCACATTGTGGTTTGGGCAAATACTTTTTGTGACGCTGTTTTGCTGACTCGTTGTGATATTTTTCTTGGCAAAGAAAGAATAAACTAGATTATCTTCAGAGGAACACATTAGGCAGCGTTTCTAGTCATTGCCACAAAATTAGGACTTTAGGAGGTCTACAGCTAGCCGAGACACGCTCGAGATGGACACGCTACACACGCTGACAAATAGTTATAGATATTTTTCCAAGTCATGGGTGGTCTGGTGCATTGCCATCAGTACGTAGGATAATAAGGGTGACGACAAAAACAGGTACCCAACTCAAGGCACAGTACTGTACGACAACAGTGAACCACTGAACACACAAAGATACAGCGCGGATGGATGGATGGATGGATGGATCGAACAACGATGAGTGCTGGAACCTCAATGCAACTACCCCCTGCACACTGCAGCTCGATCTGCAGAAGATGCATGCACGCGCACGCTCGAGCATGGCCAATCGATGGTTGATGCACCCGGACGTACACCGGAGCAGATCGAGCAAACCAGCAGCAGAACACACACCCAATGTAAGCTGGCCAGGAGGCCCAGCGCCAGCGCCATTAACACACTGCCAGCACAGCTCCGCCACTCCTCCTTCCCTCACTGGCCCCTCCCTGATGAAGTCATGAAGAGGTAGCTAGCTAGCTCGATGGAAGCATTCACTGCCGCACGGGTTCCACCTCTGACACTGAGCCCTCCTGCCTCATGGGGCCACGCGGGCCGCAGCGCCGGGGCCAGCTGCTAGCTAGGGGCTCGGCGCGCGGCTCGCAATCATCCGGCCGGCCGCGGCGGCGAGACGTACGCCTAGCTGGCTGGCAGCGGCCGGCAGTGCAGTTCCACCGCACGCGGCGCCGCATGTGTGGCCTTGGCTTCGCCATGCCGATGCCCCGATTCCTCCGTACGCTCTTGTCCACCTGCATTTCTTTATGCAGGCATACGCATAGGCCATATCATTGTGATTCTACTGTTATGCACTTTTGGTTGTCGATCGGTTTTCCGTACAACGTTTTTTTTGCAAGGATACGCGTCGTTTAACGGGAGAAGAAAAAAATTCCACAAGTTAATACGAAACCAGGACGGGATATTGCATTCTTTTATATATATATTTTTATCACTTCCTACGAAATTTAAAATCTATACTTTATTTACAATGACCATGTCACACATAACATAAATTATATCGATAATACTAGTATATTAATATTCTACTAAATCTATATCGAACTAAAATACAACCTTGATAGATATTTTTTCTTCTTCTGTGGTCAGTGTGCTCAGTGCATGGTTCATCATAATAAACGAATAGGCTGTGTGTATATCAGTTATTGGGTATAGAAAACAGTAGCATACAGGCTATATATATTATATATGCCATCGAACCAACTAAAGATGCATCCAACCATAATTTAAAAGAGCACAGGGAAACCTATATGTATTCCATAGGACACCCTGTCTTATATGCTTCCACATTATTATTCACAAAAGTAAAGTGTATTCGAAGGCTAGTGATCTTCTCTTATAGACACAAATCACTACAACAAAACAATATCCTTGTGAGCCAAAAACCCTCAAACAAACCATAAAAATAACTAAGGAAATTATTCTTGTTGTCAACCCACAAGGAAGGGTGCCAAGGATAAAGAGCAAGAGAAACTCAAATTCGAGCTTGTATCCTCCATGCCCTGGCCCACATCAACTTCGAGCTTGCAAGAGGGAGGAGGGAATAGGACCCCACAACTTGTCGGAACCTATCCACCGTTGCATCCCACAAATCTAGAGAAGGACTGACCTACCTATCCATCGCTTCATCCCTCAGATCCAGAGGATAAAGGCTTAGATCTATAGAGGAGGACCGACCTACGTCGTCGGAGCCGCCACTGTCGCCGTCTCCGATGAGGAGAACAGGAGCTGGATCACTGGGGCGCAGGGTAGCAATGGAGGTCGTGGAGAGGGAGTGCAGGGCCCACACGATAGCAAGCTCGGCGTGGGCGCATCGTCCGTTCTGGCGGCACTAGCATGCCGGAGCGTGGCGACACTAAGCGAGTGAGCCATCCGTGGAGGAGAGAAATGAATGACCGAGCATTTTTTTTTGAGAGTACACAGTACAACACAGACACTCAACACGCACGCATCCTCGCCTCTACGAACACACGCATGCAAACCCTACCGTGTGGTTTGTTTTTTAATAGAGGTCGGATGAGTGGACGAGGTGCGTCTGGGACGTCTTATAGTAAGCATTATCGTTTATTTTAGGATGCCCTAGTCTAGTGGATTGCTTGCTAGTTTTAATTTTAACCATAAAAGTAATTCAAATAAATACATCAGGTTAAGCATAGACCTATCTATCAAGAAAAAAAATTATTGATTTATATATTTAACTGTCGAGATGACCAGATCATCATGTTCACTGAACATTGCGCTGGTCCTAAAATGCTCAAGTCGCGGGGCGGTGGCCCACAACGCGGTGGGAGGCGTACCACGTACGGACGAGAAAAATGTTTTGAGTCAAACATGTGGCCACGTGTCGGCTTCACAGGCTCTACGGCACCAACCCCGTGCGTGTGGCTGCGACGTGACGGTGACACCCTACCATTTCTCTAGGTCCAGGTTCAACACAGCTGGCCAATTAGGACTTGTAACGCAAACACGCCATTGTGGTCAGAAAGCAGTGCTAATGGTAACAGATTAAGTAACAAAACAGTGATTTTGTTTGGTTTACGCATTTTTTAGATAATGGATATCAAAAATATCCGGCTTCTACATCCGTAGATGTACACAGCCCAAACTTACAAGATTCAAACTTCAAAAACAGAAAGAACGAGCCATGGTCTTACAATGACCAGGAAACTAGAGCAAACAGTACAACTGTTTCCACCATTTATTTGAAAAATCTAAAGCAATTGTCTCTAATCTCTTGCTTATCGACGAAAGAATATCCATGGCTTGCTCATCACACTGCAACTGAGCCCAGAAACAAAGTCAATACGCTCCCTTGAAAATAACATGCATACAAGAGTTATTTTTGAGTTTGTTAAAAATCACATCATTCCGGCAACGCCAGATGGCCCAGCAGATCGCAGCCACCCCAACCCAGATCAAGCCTCTAAGCCCTTTATGTTGATTCCGAAGCCATGAACCGAACATGTGGCTTATAGATCTTGGTGGAGTTAAATTAGTGGCGAATAAAATCATCCTCCAAATTAATTTGGCGAAGGGGCAATCGATGAATAAATGTTGAATAGTCTCATTCATATTACAACAAATACACTTCTGACTCTCTTTCTAGTTCCTCCTAGAGAGGTTGTCCTTGGTTAAGACCACTCCCCTTTGTGGAAACCACAGAAAGATTTTAATCTTTAGAGAGATTTTTATTTTCCAGAGTTTCTTATGCGGAAAAGGTAGATGTGTATCAATGAGATGGAGATACAACGAGCGGACAGAAAATAACCCAGACTTGGTTAAATTCCATCTAAAGAAATCTGAACCCCCTACCAAATCAACATGTGAAATCTGAGCCACTAAATTGAGCCATTCTAAAAGTTTATTGCCCACCAGCGCCCTACGAAAGGAGATGTTTAAGGGCGTGGAGGCAAACACCTTCGATATAGTTGTGTGGCGATCACGCACTATATTAAAAAGAGAAGGGTATTTAAATTTTAGAGGCTTATCTCCTACCCATGTATTATCCCAGAATCTCGTGTTGGCCCCATCTTTAATATCGAAAGATCCTTTAGCCAAGACCTCATCTTTAATGCGCATGAGGCCCCTCCAAAAATGAGAATCATGGGGTTTGGTTGTCACTTGGGTTAGGGTTTTCGAACGAAGGTATTTGTTCGTCAGCATGGACTGCCACATGCCGTTGGTGTTAAGAAGATTAACCAACCACTTAGCCAATAAGCATTTATTTTGTAGTTGTAAGTCCAAAATGCCTAGACCCCCTTGATCCTTGGGACGACATAGAATGTCCCATTTGGCAAGTCTATATTTATGTTTGTCGGTAGATCCTTGCCAAAAGAATCTTAATCTAAAATGATCAAGGTTTTTGAGTACCCCTTTAGGGATCTCAAAGAAGGACATCATAAACATGGGTAGACTGCTTAAGACATAATTTAGCAGAATTAATCTTCCGCCATAAGACAAGTACTTTGCTTTCCAACAAGAGAGTTTCTGTTGAAATCGTTCTTCAACCTTTCTCCATTCCGAATTCAGGAGCTGTCTATGGTGCATTGGAATCCCTAGATATCTGAAGGGGTATTCCCCTGCATTACACCCAAAGAGACTAGTATAATAAGGTTCCATCTCTTTAGCTGCCCCATAGCAGAAAATTTCGCTCTTGTGAAAATTGATTTTAGGCCCAGATAACTGTTTGAAAGCACATAGCAAGAGTTTTAAATTCTTTGCTTGCTGTGGGTCGTGATCCATAAAAATAACGGTGTCATCTGCATATTGAAGGATCGATAGCCCCCATCAATCAGGTGGGGAATGACTCCTCTTATCTGACCGTCTGCTTTTGCTCTATTAATAAGTAGAGCTAGCATATCCGCAACGATGTTGAATAAAATTGGCAACATAGGATCGCCTTGCCTGAGGCCGCGCCTGGTTTGGAAGTAGGGTCCAATATCGTCATTGACTTTGATCCCTACACTCCCCCCAGTGACCATAGTCGTAACCCACCTACACCAAGTAGTGGAGAACCCTTTCATACGTAAGGTTTGCTATAAGAAAGGCCATTTGACTTTATCATAAGCCTTTTCAAAGTCTATTTTGAAAATAATATCATCCAATTTTTTGGTGTGTAGCTCATGGATGGTCTCATGCAGAATCACTACACCTTCCATGATATTCCTGCCTGGCATGAAGGCAGTCTGCGTGGGGCTCACCACCGTTTTAGCTACCATATTTAATCTATTGGTGTCCACTTTAGTGAAAATCTTGAAGCTCACATTCAGGACACAAATTGGTCTGTATTGCTGAATTTTTGTAGCATTTTGAATTTTTGGAATTATTGTAATGATTCCAAAATTCAGGTTGTAGAGATCAAGGGCCTCCCTATGGAGATCGCTAAAGAGGCATAGAAGGTCTCCTTTGATGATCCCCCAAAAAACTTGATAGAATTCCGTGGGAAATCCATCCGGGCCTAGAGCTTTATTATGCTCCATTTGGAACACTGCCTCTTTCACCTCAGATTCGGTGAAAGGGTTAATTCGGATATCATTCTCTTCCGGTGACACTTGAGGAATATCAGTGTTTTGGTCTTCCATAAGTGTGATCTCAGAATGTTCGGGTGACCCGAAGAGATTCTTATAAAAACTTGTAATATGATTTTTGAGGCACTCATCACCGATGATTGTCCCTTGATCATTTTCAAGCTTGTATATGTGTTGTTTTCGGTGTTTCCCATTAGCTACTAGATGAAAAAATCGAGTGTTAGCATCACCCTCCAATAGGGTTTTAACTTTAGCTTGCTCATACCATTTCAGTTACTCCTCTCTCAGAAGAGTAACGAGCTGCTCTTTTAGATAATTTTTAAGATCAATTTCGTGATCAGATAACTGCCTACATTCAGCTGTCTTATCAAGAGCCTCTAACCGAGTAAGCAAAGTCTTTTTTTTTCTTTTTTATAAGACCCTGCAGTGTGTTTAGCCCAGCCTCGAAGATGTTGTCTGAGCCTACGGATTTTGGACTGTCATCGTTCGAGCGAGGTCGACCCTAAGCAAGGAGATTGCCAGATATTTGCAACCATGTCATAAAAAACCATCCCGTAACAACCAGCCCCTCTCAAATTTAAAAGGACGATTATTGGTCTGATGGGTTGAAGCTCCAGTGTTTATCACAAGGGGAGTATGGTCGGAAATATTCCTATCTCTAGGGTCGACTGATGATAACGGGAACTGATTTTCCCAATTAGTGCTAACGAGAACCCTATCCAGTTTTTCAAAGGTTGGATTATCACCTGGCCCCGTCCAAGTATATTGACGTCCTGACATCACAATCTCCTTTAGATTAAGAGATTCGATGACAGCATTAAAAAGATTTGGTCATTTAGAGTCAAAATCCCCATAACTCTTGTCCTCTGGAGTTCTCATTATATTGAAATCCCCCCTATTAGATATGGAAGAGTTTCTTTAGAACATGTGTTTGCGAGCTCTATCAGAAAGGCACTCTTATTTTGGATTTGAGTCGGCCCATAGACTGTGTAGAGAGCAAACTTGTAATCATTTGATTTACATCTTAGGATGAATTTTACATAAAAAATCTCCCTCCCCAATTCCACCAATGTTGAAAAAATTAAGGTCCACACCTAGAAGAATGCCTCCTGGTCTGCCATGAGGATCCATGGTGTGCCAAAGAAATTCTTGTCCTACACAAAGATTTTTGAGGACATGATCTGGGAAAGAATCCCTCCTAGTCTCAGAAAGAGCGATAAAATTAATTTGCTCTTCCTTAACTAGTTCTGCTAGTAACCTGTGTTTAGCCAAGTCTGCAAGACCTCTGCTATTCCAGAAGACTCCTTTCATTTTAGAATAATTTTTGATGGGGTCTTTGGTTTTTTTGGAAGTTTGCCCTTTCGAATATTTGTGGCATTATTATATTTTTTTCTTCCTATGGACAGGAGAGAGATCTATGATTTGATCATTCTCCGTGTCCACCAAATCCTCATTTAAATTTCCACAAGCGTGGTTGAGAACTGTCTCTAGTTGGTCTTCCTGTTCAACATCACTCTCTAAGTTAGAGGACACCGGAATAGGAAAACCTTTCTTCTGCTTGGCACAAAGAACTAACCTATCCACCTCTATATTTTTTAAGTTAACAACATCTGAGCAACCTAGGTTGATGCCTACCCTACCAAGGTTTGAAATAACTTTGGAGATTGGGAAGGTGGTGAAAGAGTTACCTAGGTATTCGAGGTTCTTCTTTGCAACTAGTCTTTCCGCTTTTTGAAGAATGTGGACGTCCGTCGTTGACGCGTTCCTGCTGCTATGGCATAGCTCCTTGGAGGCATATGCGCCAAGGTCTGCAGGGGCATCCTCCAACTGCAGCATGGTGGGGGCAACCACCGTGCTCAAGGTGTCCTTCTTGATCGGGGAGGAGTCGGGCGCGGGTGTCCCTGCTGGAGCCGATTTAGTCCCAATCCTCTCCATGAAGGGGGCAGCAGCATCCCCCATCGCCTGAGCAGGGAGGGCAGCTTCCCCCACCGTCTCCACAGGGAGGGAAACAGGCACCCCGGTGCTCTCCAGCGTTGGCAGGTTCCCCCTCGGCAGACTGAAGGAGACGGGTGAAGACATCTTGTTGTTGCCCCCCAATGGCGATGTAGAGGCGGGCAGCAGCGAGTCCCCCACGAAGTCATCTTCCGGCAGCGAGGTGATGGCTGCTGCCGGGGTCGCGGCCGGTCCCCTAGACCCATCAGCAGAGTCCCCTGAGGCCGGCGAGGCCGGCAGCGTGTTGATGTTCGCTGTCGGGTATGTGGTCATCAGGCTCTCCCCCTGCTTGGAGAGACCCAGATCAGCTAGGGGGTAACGGTTGATGGAGAACCCCCCCTACTGTTCTAGAACTCCGCCACACCGTCCTTCCAGTAGTGAACGGTGTTGTCATCCTCCAGAGATTGTGACAAAAAAACAGAAGAGAGTTGTGAATTGTTAGCGGAGTTAACAAGATTATTATATTCTGTCATCTCTTCTTCCGAGACAGGTGTATAGCTGCTCCTTATAGTCCTGTCATTCGTTTCCAGCATGACCCGGATACTAATCTCATTTATCAGTTCTTCACAAGCTGTGTCCAGAGCCTTGTTCACCAAAGATGCTAGTTGTTGCTGAGGCATATTTTGAGAAGATTCTAGGGCTTTGTCCGTGGTGCTAATGTTATTACCATAAGTAGGATGAGGGTTCTCCGCGTCTTCCATCTCACGATCTTCCCCCTCAGCCCCCTTATCAGAATCATCCAATAAATCCTCTTCCTCCGGGTCAAAAGCTTCATGATGCACCACTTCATCAGGTTTAAAGAACAGTCGATAAATGCTATTAATAGCACAGACATCAGCCATCTTAGGGATCTTTTTAACATCCGTTACTGCCACTAGTATACGAACCTGGCCCGTCGCTCGGAGGTGAACCATATCCACCTTTTGGGTGGCCCCTATGATGGAACCAACTGCCCACAGAGGAAGAAAAGACCTTAGCACACGGGGGACGTTTGTGACAGTTATCCAAACCTTGTCCAAAACTCTAATGGATTGGACATCATCGATGAATTCTTCAAAGATAATGGTGCCCTCTTTGTTCTTTGTAGTGAATGTACGGATTGCAGTCATACGCTCCAACTCTGCCGAGCTAGGAAAAGGGACAATAAAAGAATTTGTACCTTATACTTGCACTTCCCAATCCTATCTAATTGGAATGATCCTGGCCAATTCAGACCGGAGCAATTGTGTGGACAGCTCACCGGCCTCCACAGTGATGAGAGCTGCTACTGACGACTGAGCGGGCATGACAATTTGATTATTTCTTGTCGCCTGAATCTGGAAAAAACCCATCCCATCCTCAGCAGCACCACAATAGGCCACTGTAGGTTTGGGTCCTCGAAGAAGTGGGCACTGATTAGTGAAGTGGTCCTCCATGCAAATGCTGCATTCCAGCATCATTGATTGGTCCTTGCGCTTCCGCTTCTGCTTGCCTTGTTCATCCTCCAAGACAGTGCCGGTGTTGACAATTTTGGCACCAGGGTTGATGGTGCGATCACGACCACCACCCTGTGCCCTGTGAACAGTACCTTGACCACCCCCCCGGCGCGCAGCGCCCAGGAGCAGCGTGAGCCGCGCCGTCAGGCGCTGTCTCTAGGTCATGATGGCCACTATTGTTGAACTTAGGGCCACCACGAGCACGACCCCGTCCACCAGCGCCAAAGTCATCAGAGGGTGGGGGCGCCCCTCGGCCACGGCCCCGAGCCCCTGCCTCAGCAACGTGCGAGCCCCCGCGTGCACCCCTGGCCGTTGACGTCGCGTCCACGGCGAGGATCCTGCATGCCACGGCCGTTGACGTCGCGTCCACGTGGGTGTCCTCTGTTCCCTGCCATGAGCACGTCCCGTTAGGAGGCCTTCGCGGCGGCGGCTTCGTGGAACACAGGGGTGGCGGCAGGTTGGAAGAGCGAGATGTCGAACAAGCGGTGTTTGGGTCCGCAAATCGAAGGGGTAGGTCTCGGTGGCGCCTGGTTGATCTGAGGCCTGGCTGCTTGCTGCGTCAGGCTCGGCTCGGCTCGGCTCGGTCGGACTCGGTCTAGCCACACCGGGTGTTTGCTTTGAAATTTGAAACTCCGAGGAAATAGGATCTTGATTGGCTTGGCGATCCCGGTTGTCCGTCCGGCGATCCTGGAGGCGAGCACGGCCCCCTGCGTTTGGCCCCTTCCTCTTTATCGCCGGGAAGATGAAGTCCCCCAGCGTTGCCGGAGGCGTGATGCGATGAAGCGGCAGAGGCCCCTTCCATAACCCCTTTCATGTTTATAAAGGAAGAATCGCAATAAAATTTTCAAGAAACAACCACCTAGATGCTATGTGTTTTGTGTAATAGATTACATGAATTTAAATAGAAGTTGGATGTTTTGTGTCGTGATGATTTAACTATTTAGTCTAATGGATCACCGACATTATTTGTTAATTTTGTAGGTTACCACTAATATGTTTTTTTTTGTTATTTTACTGGATCACCCACAATGTGAACCACTTTATTGATTTTTGGATTCCAGTGGCAACATATGGGACTTGCTGAATACTGACTCGCTGTCAAAGTTACCTCGCCGCATCGCTGTTTCTATGGCTTAGAGGCCGTTTTGATCCTTTTATTCTGAAAAGAATTAAAATATCCTTACTAAATTAGGCCATTTGGTTTTGAATTTGACAACCCATAACTATAATTTTCTCCCTTATATCTTAAATTTATAAGGTGGAAGATGGAATTTGATTCTATAATCACAATGTTATGTTTCTCCTCTATATAACTTTCTCCATTATATGGCTAATCACAGTATTTCGATAATAATCCATATACAATATTAGCTTATCTATACCTAAATTTTTAGAATGAATTCAATTCCATGTATACAAACGGGGCCTTAGGCTATTTGGCTTTGAATTTGACATTCCACTACTTTCTAAAGTTCACGTATAAACCTATCTCAAATTTATAGGATGGTAGATGAAAATTAATCCTATAAATCACCATGCTATGTTTTCACTCAACAACTATAATTATATCTCTTCTATGACCGACAATAGTATCTTCTTTAACGGCTAACTATAATATATTATTAGAATAAACTCAATTCTAAAGATCCAAAAACGGTGCCTTAAGTAAACACTTAACATCATAAATGGATAAGGTTGCATTGGTGCGAATCAAACACTATCAATGTTTCTCTCTCTCCCTCTCTCTCGAGTTTTATATATCAGGACTATACCCTCAGGGTTAGTATATGCTATTTTTTATAAAGGTAAAGAGGATTATATTAAAAAAAAAGCTCGGCACAGTACATTCCTAAATTACACATGAAAAAACTATTAAATAAAAAAATACAAAATATTCAATCCAGATTCTTCTATCGTCTTCTTTCCACTAACTTTCTATGAACGCGGGAGCTAAAGTGTACTTCATATAAGGCTGGACGAAAAGCTCGCAGCTCGGTAGCTCGCTCGACTCGGCTCGTTATTGGCTCGGCTCGGCTCGGTTCGTTTATATTTTTCAACGAGTTGAGCCAATACTTTAGCTCGTTTAGTTAATGAGCCAGCTCGTGAGCCGGCTCGAGTTGGCTCGTGAGCCTAATGAGCCAACGTTATTGACCTTAAACTTTATTAATTTTATGAAAATTCATGTTTTATATTTTGAAATTAACTAATTATTAGACTTTGACTTTATAAATTTAAGATTATATGATTTTATTGTTTTTAAATGAATGTATGGATAATCAATGACTGATTATGGATACATTATATATGATATAAAGTATGGATAATATATGTATAGTGTACAACTATAATATATTGATACATACTATTTTTTATTTGATTGAAGACTCATAAATAAACAAAATTTATATTATTATAATTTTCAAAAAAAATTTAAAAAAATTTCGTCTGGCTCGCGAGCCTAACGAGCCAGCTCGAGCTTGTTAACGAGCCGAGCCTAGCTGGCTTCCTGGCTCGCTAAGATAACGAGCCGAGCCGAGCTGGCTCGTTATCTTAACGAGCCAGAACGAGCCGAGCCCTAACGAGCCGTCTTGTTAGGCCAGCCTTAACTCCATATGTCGAATCAAACGACCAACCACAAAACATCAGACATGCCGTAAGATTAACACTTCGGATCCAATCCATAACACATTTGAATCGATGAAAAAATATTGACAATTGCATCATTGAGTACAACATATGATACAAATTCATCACATCTAAACCTTGGTCTTTCCGCAACCATCGACAATGAGATCGATGACCCAGAATAGTTGTCCTTATTGGGAGCGTCCAAAAGCGGTGGTCTCCTTACAAATAAAGACTACCAATTGATCGCCTGTAGATGAAATCGATGTTTGTAGATGAAGAAACCGATCCTCAAAGTTTATGACCCTCACAAGGAGAATAGTTGTCCTTATTGGGAGCGTCCAAAAGCGGTGGTCTCCTTACAAATAAAGACTACCAATTGATCACCTGTAGATGAAATCGATGTTTGTAGATGAAGAAATCGATCCTCAAAGTTTATGACCCTCACAAGGACTCGATAGCTGGCTCTTACTTGGATCTTAGGTTCAACACGTACGAGCTAGCTATCCATAGATTTGAATTAGATCCTAGACAATGTGCAAACTTTGGGTACTCTAGTAGTTCCACCTGAGAATCCGGTGAAGGTTGACCCTGCTTGCGTGTACGTGAAATCGCAACAGCAGCCGAAAATACGGACACGTGAGAATGCGAATTTAGGGGTGACATCGGGATGGTGGGTGATGTGGAGGGCTATTAGCTTGACAGGTGCTGATTATTGAGTGAAGCCATATCTAGTGTTAGTATCTTCAAAGTTTTTTAAGTGCTGATACTACTGTATTTACAGCTGTGTTGAAAGTGCCACAAGACTTATTTGGACCAGCAAAGTTGCTGCGTTTTCGGTGCGCAATAGTCAAAATGTCACATTGTCCTGTAAAGTCCAATTATTAATTAAGTATTGGCGTCGTCCTCGTTTGATGGAGAGCTATTCGATTCAACAGTTACAGTTTGTATGTGTGTTACAAATATATTATTCCCTTGATACAATATCTTGTTTAATTATTTGCAAATATCTTTTGTTCTCATTAATTATACACCTCTCCTATATTACAGGTGTCTGAATTTTAAGATGATTTCAGGCAACATCCTTGTACTACTAATTAGTATAAGTAAATTATCACTTTTGTGATTTGTTATTTGTCTCTGTGTTATAATATATTAGTTTTTTTTGTCCTTGTCTGACTATAGGAATAATTGTAAATTGTTAAATTCTTTTTGTGCCAATACATATTAGATTTTGTCAGGTTGTGGTTTTGTCTAATAGGTTTTTTATTCTCGGAACAAAAAAATTATAGATTATGTCTTCGGAAATTGTAACAAACAAAAACTATAATTATAATTATAGTACAAAATATGTGCAATAACTGTCACATGAAAGAAAACTAAATTTTAGACACCTGAAATTTAGCAAATACCTTAATTATATCGTGTATGAAGAAAAACTATTGGAAGTAAAAGAACTCCATATTTTATCGGATACATAATTTTTTTTTGCTTTTTGAATATGAAGCAGAAATGCAAGTGCCTAGCTGCTATAGATTATTATTAATTATGCTAAAGAGAATATATTTTTACGAGTTACACAATACAAACATAGACACTCATAAACATAGAAATACACTCACCTTCTACAAATCCACACAAATGATCCCTACCCTTATGAGTACATCTGAAATACTGAGCCACTAGATCTCAAAGCCGAGAAAGTCACCATATGCATCTCGCTCGGGCACGTCGTCTATTACTAAAAGAATAACATTGTTGAATCCTGGCGTAGATTCAAGAAAATACAAGCACTCATACTAAATTTAGGACTTAAATGTGGGTGGTTGTAGGTTCCATCAAAGAAAATCTAACCATGAAAATGAGAAGATTTAGAATGTGTAAAAAGCCAAAAAAGATAATATTACAAATGTGTGTCTCATCATTATTATATGTTCTAGAACTATGTCTTCGCATGATGTAGCAACATTATTGAAACTTGTTCATAAAAATCTTATGTGCAGGCTTGGCAGAGGTATTTCTTGAATTTAAAATAGATTCATTTTCTAACTCGATAAATGCTCTAACTTAGGAAAACTATAATTACCATGAAAGATTTTGAGCATTGTTTCTAAGGATTCAAGCACTTGGATAGGGCTATAGACCATGAAACACCAGGGTACTAGTGGTATTCATCAAACCTTTGATAAATAGCAATGTAAAAATTAATATGAAGCGATATCCATTTGTATCATAAGTGCAAAGTATGAAACGAACCATGGAAGATCTATGTTATTTCTTCTCAGATTTCTTAGTTACACCGGTAGAGAAGTGGCCTTCAGTCCCGCCTCAACCAAGAGTAAAGGTCCTCCTAGGATAAAAAAAAATAATACTCCCCCACCCCTGCGCCCCACAGAAGACTTCATGAATTGTCTCGCACATCAATTACCACCACACCTCCACAACACATGTGGTATTAGATGTGATGTTTTTCTTTTGAACTAGCCCATCGAAGCATCTTTAGTCTAGGTTGGTGTTACCAACCGGGACTAAAGAATCAAGGACTTAGTCTCAGTTGATAACACCATTTGGAACTAATGTAGGCTCTTTAATATGGGTTAGTGTTACCAACCGGACTAAAGGTCCTTCAAAGCCCATGTGAAGAATTATGGCCCTAATGGTTTCGGTGATTAACGGCAATAAGGGATTATTATGGCTAATGTGTGTTTTGCAGAGGCTATGCGTAGCTTAGCCATAGTGATCAACATGAATGAGCATCAATGGTTATCACTTAGCCCCCAAGATGGATATCGTTGCGGATTTCAAAGATGACATGATGAAGACCCTAGAGTGATAGGCTAAGTGCCATAAGGTGATGAAGGGCACTTAGAATTAGATAGGGCTTTATTTGATCTTTGACCGTACTATCAAGGGGAGTCTAGGCTAGTAGCTTGACTTAGGAGAGCTTCATGACTTAGGTGTGGTGCACACTTGACTTCCTTAGCTCTAAGCAAGCCTATGGTGACCGTAAGATAGCCTAGAACAACTTCCATATTCATCGCGACGAAAACCGAAGTTGAGAGGAGTGATCTCTAGGCGTCGTACGCTGAGGTCCAGGGCATCGGACGCTGTCCGGCACGCCAGACGCTGGCGCCGGACGATGACGTATGCATGGCATAGCGTCTGGCGCTCACGCAGAGAGCTCCAGAGACGCCCATTTTGCGACGGACGCATCTGTAGCATGGGCGTCGGACGCTGCAGAGCGTCTAGGAATATTTTCCTAGAAACCCGAGAGCAGCTAGTTGGTGCCGGACGCTGAGGCGCAGCGTCCGTCGCCAAGCGTCGAAGCGTCCGATGCCTGCTAACGTGAACGGGAACTAGCCGTTGGGGCTAGCGACGGAGCGTCCGTCGCCTAGCAACGGAGCGTCCGTCGCCAACTTAAGTTGCCTTTTTTCAGCCCGAGGGTTGAGTGTGTGGGGGAGTATAAATACTCCACCCCTTGCCTTCCCACCTTGACTTTTGCTCATTTGAGTTGCTGGTTGCTTAGAGAAGGTGGAGAAGAGAGCAAGAGCCCTAGAGAGAGAGAGAGTGTGTGTGTGTGTTTCGCAAATCCATCCATTTCTCCTCTAGTTCATCCAAGAGTTCAAGTGTGCATCCACTCTAGTTGTGAGGCTTGATTGAGTCAAGTGAAGATCAATGCTTGTTACTCTTGGTGATCGACATCACCTAGATGGTTCGGTGGTGCTTGGAGGAAGGTGATCGCCGAAAGGATTGTCGGCGGCCCTTCTTCATCGACTTGTGATCGGTTGTGGGCGGTTCACCGAGCCGGAGTGGCGAAGAACCAGCCTGTAGAGAGCACTCATCCCTTGCGCGGGATTAAGGGGGAGAAATACCTTGCGAGGTGCTCCAACGAGGACTAGGGGGAGTGTCGACTCCTCGATACCTCGGCAAAACGTCGTCGTGTCAAGAATATCTTTCCCTAGCTCTTTCATACTGCATTACATTCCGCACTTGTTCTTCAATTCTTACTAGAATTGTGTAGGGTGTTTTCACTTTCCTTGGCTTGCTACCGCTTTCATAGTCTAAGGCACATGAATCGTTAGGCACGGGGTGATTGGCACTTGATAGGATTTCATATTTGCTTTAGAAATTTGAAATAAGCCCAATTCACCCCCCCCCCCCCTTCTTGGGCATCTTGATCCTTTCACCATGAAACTTGGACCCAGGACTAATGCTCACATTAGTCCCAGTCCTAACTCTAGCCGAGACTAATGTGCTTAACTAAAAGTTCATTCTATACTAGTGTTAAGCATTATGTTTCATTTGATAAGAATTTTTCAAAATCCATGCATAGGATTAAGGAATATCTATATATACTTTAGAGTTTTATAATATTTATATGGGTTACTGTAGACTCCATAGTCACAAAGAGAAGTCCAAACAACATTTTCATTTGATGGGTTACAACTGTGTACTGTAACAGCAAGGACAATGACCTGATGAAAAGTTTCCGTTCAAAACACAAGCGCAAGAGAGTTTGAAGATTCTGGGTTGAGGCATGCCATTTCTAGAGAGTTATATTTTTTTAGAAAAGAGTATACTTTTGGAATTTTGCTAGTGAGTTGTGCTAAATTGGCCAAATCTCTTCACAAAAAGGGCCCTAGCTTCATCATCTTCATCACAAGCACTTGATCAATGATATTCACTTGGCTCTTCTTGCTTGGCTTTCCCTTTTCCCTAGGATGATGATGTGGCTTTGAATGCAACGCTCTTCTTCTTCTCATCCTTCTCATTGTCATCTCAATATGTGTCATCAATCATCACATCTCCCAATACTTGGTTTTGTGTCATGGTGTCCAAACTACTCCTCACTAGCAAGGTGACCAACATACCAAACCTTGAGCGACGACATCTATTGACGATAATTAACTACTATAATAAAAGGTCAATTAAACTATGGAAAAGGATATAAAAGCAATCACCAACATAGAATAGGGTTTAAACTAATAATATTCCACAGTTTTGGTGAATTGTGATTTTTCAGGGATTAAAAAGGGAAAACAACAGTTGGAATCAAGGTACAACTACCACGAATTGGGATAACACGTAATTAGGAAGGAAACAGATGTGGGAAGACTTTAGAAGGCGCAAAAAGATACTAGAAGGCGGTGGGAGCCAAAAGGCTACCATGTGGGGCCTACTGGCCCCACCCTAGGCTGGATGGCCTTCCCCAGGGGATTCGAGTCCCGTTCGGTTACGACCTCCCCCAACCGACCTCTAGATCCAATCTAAGTTGTTGTTCAAGGTTAGTTTTATCCAAGGGTTGCGATTTATCCCACCAGGCTATATAAGGAGCCCCATCCCCCCTCCTAGGAGTCAATCAATCAATCACAACCAATCTTTAGATTCAATCTCAGGTCAAGAGATGTCCCTTGAAAGGATAACCTCAGAGCTCCACCATATCTAGGGCATAGCTAGATTAGAATAGAATTAGAGGCGACAAGCATAGCTTGGATTTTGGATTAGTCACGAGGAGACTCAGCAAACCCTTGTAATCCTATCTTGTAAGACAATATCATTCATCTAGTTCATCATTGTTCTTCTAATTCATCTTCTAGTTCATCTCTATTCTTCTTGTTCTTATTCTTGTTCTAGTCGAATCTTATTGTTCTAGATATGACTACATGCTTAGTTGTTTATACATTCTTAATTATAATGTTCATCATCTACTTTGATTATAGATATATTATGTTTATGTTATTATTCATGTTAGTATAGAGCTCCTTCATTAGATCTCTGGGTGGGTGATAATTATAGTGTAAGTGTGCTGCTTAGACCTTGTTTATCTGTGAATGTCCCCTATGTTTTGGGTCATGTGGTAGATCGTGGGTGTGACGTTCCCGTTGAGTCCTCTGTAGTCCACTCCCGAATATAGGACTGTGCATGATGTATATTCATGGGTCATGGTTGTGCTCTGTTCTCAGCCGAGCTTAGTGATTGTCGCTTGAATATATACATAAATAGAAATTAACTATGATTGCTAGATGTATTGCACTAATTAGGGTAAGCTATGACTTTAATCTTCTATTCTTATCAATGCTAGTGCTATAGGTGGGAGTGCTCTGAGATAATCATGGACATATCTTTATCATTTACTTTTATTATCTTTATTATTAGATTGATTCCGTATTTTTAGTAATGATCTAGTGGAACTCTTATCATGTGTGTGTGTAAAAGTTATAGATGTTGTTACCTTTATACCTCCTAGATCATTCCCAGTGGTAAAGTATAAATAACGATACCTGGAACTTTCCTGTGTGAAATGCTACAATAGGTGTATTTTATTTGTGCGCTTGCAGATAACCTTATTCTATATCTTATGAGTAAGTGTCATGATTATAAATAATACTTCCATGTCTGTATTGTCATGTTAGGGATGACAACTTAACTTAAGTGATGCTAGTAGATGTGACCCTACATTTCTGCGTTGTTGCTAGGAATCTCTCACTTTAGTAATGATGTTAAAAAATGTTAACAACATCAAGAATTTGCGAGAGAAGTCCTTATCATTCAACTTCTCACCAAATGTCTTGACATTAATGACAAGCACTTAGTGTCTTGAAAAATCTCTAGCACACTCTCATATTGCTTCATCTTGAAGCTAGCAAGCTTTCTCCTTAAGAATGTAAGCCTTTGCACATTTCACCGCTTGAGTGCCCTCAAAAGATTCTTTCAATTTCTTCCATGTATCATGAGCTATCTCAATGTTCTTGATTTGCTTAAATACCTTCTCATCTAGTGCATCATAAATAAAACCAAGAGCAATATCATTGTTTTGATGCAACACTTTTTCAGTCACGATGGGTTGATCCTGATTAGCAACATGAAATTTGGTCTCCACCACTCACCATATCTTTCTATTGATTTACTTGATGTGGGTGGTCATCTTTGCCTTTCAATATGGATAATTTGAGCCATCAAATTGGGGTGGCCTTTTGGTGTTGTTGATTTGAGCCATTTTGACACCATAGGTTATTAAGCCTCAAATCGACTATGTATCGGCTTCATACCACTTGAAAGGTCCTAAATGGCTAGAGGGATGGTGAATAGCCTAACAAAATGCTACAGAAATACTAAGACAAAGTGGTTATACAAATAAATGGTGTAATGCAAGTTTTACACTAGCACTACAATAATGTTGCAAGCCACCTATCCACTTGTCTAGTGAGCTATAATTTATAAGAACTCAAGAGCTAAGTACTTACTCTACTTCTAGAGAACTAACAAGAGAGCTAAACAAAGATAGTAAGACATCACTACACAAGATATGTATCAAAAAGTAAATACAATGAGGGATAGAGAAATTTATACCATCGTGGCAAGTGATCAGTCAATATACAATATCAAAAAATGAAATTCTCCAAATGATTGACACAAGATTTTTATCTAAGGTTCGCTTGCTTGCCAGCAAGTTGTGTTCTCGTTGTAGCGATACACTTACTTGGTGATTCAAGTGCTAATAGGCTTTACACGCCTAACCTGTATCCGGGTGCTGCACAATCAACACAGATGGGGATCCATAAGCTATAAGCAATCCACTAGAGATCTCATTCAAGAACTCACATGGGGAAGACCCAAGAATCCCTCACAATCATAGTCGAAAACGAAAAGCACCCTTCGCATGATGATCCTTGCTTCTCTAAGACGTCTAGGTGTGGCAAACACCAAGAGTAACAAGAGAAATTTGTATCAATACACAATCACTAAGTGCATCTAGATGCAATCACTCAAACAATACACTTGGATGCTCTCCAATCTCACCAAATGTTCAATCAATGAAGCTATATGAGTGAGAGAGGATTGGCTAGGCTTACAATGTTGTATTGTGAATGAAAAATGAACAATAATTACAGCCAAGCTAGCTAGCCAACACAAATATATAGAACTCCCACAAAGAGCTAGTCGTTATGTCCTTTCAACGGGCTATCCATGAGGTGACTATACATACTGATCGGATGTGCCATGTCTATCACGTTTGACGTCGGCTGTTTGATCTCAATAGCTATCTCTGTTCACTTGCACATTTATGTTGCACCAGACACGCCTGCTAAAGTGACTAGATGCTCTGACCCGAGTCTGGTCATTTATAAAGAGCTCCAAGAGAGCCAAATTAATGACCAAACTCCAGCCAGCATCCGGTCCTCTTCTCCCCCAACTCAGCTCTCCACGTCAATTTGATAGGACGTACCACAGTCGTGCCTGGTTGGACTCCAGGCACATAGTCCAAATGTTAGACAATAAGGTTCCATAAACTACTTTTGGTGATCGGACGTGTCCGATCAACACTGATTGGACTCCCTCAGCGTCCGATCCACACTATGAAGACTACTCATGCCTAGGGTTAAGCATGAGACGCATTCGGTCCAACGGGGTTCAGTGTTTGGTCACTTGTTGTGAACTATGTCTCTTCTCTAATCACTTCCCCCTTGCCCCCATGTGCCAAACACAATGTCAATCATCTTTATACATGTGTTAGCATATTTTCAATACAAATTTCAAGATTCTTAGCACTCACTAGAATCTAAATGCATATGCATTGAGTTAGACATCTAGTGGCACTTTGATAACTGCATTTTACACATGAATCCCCCCCCTTCGTAGTACGACTATTTATCCTAATCCATCTCACGCCACTAGGTGTCTTGAGTGGCAAAACAAAATGGCTATCAAATATATTGTTTCCTTGATTCTATTTTGTTTTCCTATTTCTTCTCTACAAGTTTTGGTGCTTGACCATCATCATGTGTCCATCATCACCATGGCCATCATCTTGCTTCACCACTTGATGTGTACCAACCTATCTCAGTGTACACTTAGAGACAAAGGTTAGTATATAAGATTTCATCAATTATCCGAAACCAAACTAGGAGGGCCTTCACTAGCATGTACACTTGCGCTCGTTGATGTCCCTTCCACCACGACTGGTCACCCAGCCTCCTGGTCCCTCGGTCTAAACTTCACGTCACTTCTTCACCGCTCTCAGTCCATTGGCACGACACGCACCTACTTGACCTTCACTCGTTGTCGACCACCCTCTTTGAGCTCCACACCGTCGCGCCAAAAGCTAAGAGACATGTTGCACAACACAGCTCTAGCTATGGTTACACTAGTACAAAATTGATTTTGCGAGACACCACCCAAAACTTAACGGAGGCGGGCATAATATTCAACCATCTTCTAAAACCTGCGCTATTCACCGAGACGAATATTTTTATTTACCGAGGCGGTCACATTTGTCCGCCTCGTAAAATAGATTTACGGAGGCGGTCATTTATAATAGGCCCGCCTCCAAAAATACCCCCATTTACAGAGGCAGACCTGTTACAAAGGCCCGTCTCGGTTAATACGGCCGAGTCCCAAACCAGCCCAGCGAGCCCATTATCCTACTCAAGTATATAAGCAGGACTTAGGTTTTCGACCCCCCCCCCTCCACTCCCCTCCCCCAGCCGCCCCTCTCTCCCTGGCGGCTCTCGCTCCCGGCCCTCCCCTCCCTGAGCGCCTGCCCAAGCCCCTCCTCCCCTAGCGGCTCCCCTCCCATCCCCGGCGGCTCCCTCCCCTCCCCCTCCCTCCCCCTCCTCTCCTCCTTTCTCTCCCGGCGGACCTTCCTCCTCGGCGGCTCGGCCCGCCCCCTCGGCGGCGTGGGCGCCGCCCCCCCCCCCCCCCTTCCCCGGCGGTGCGTCCTTGCGCGTGGTGACGGGCCGACGGTGCTCCCTCGCGGGGGCCGGCACTGCCCCTTCCTCCCGGTGGCGGCTCGGTGGCGTCCTCGCGCATGGAGACAGGCCGGCGCCGCCCCTTCCTCTCGGCGGTGCTGTGGCGACCTCACAGCGGGCGAGGAGGGCACGGCGAAGCCAGATCCGGCGACGGTTTGGCCGGATCTGGCAGGCGGCAGCTACCCGTGATGGGCTTAGCGGGCCCGTGGATGGGTTCCCTGGGCCTGTCTACGGGTTTTCTTTTTTTTCTTTTTTTATTTTCATTAACGGAGGCGGGCATTGTGACCGCCTCGGTTAATCAGGCCTTCCATTGGAGGCGGACGTGCTTGCCCGCCTCCATTAATAAAAAACACCCGCCTTCAAAAAGTGTTATTGTACTAGTGTTAGTTCACAAACTCAACCCGAAGCGACTCATTGACAATCACTCGCAACAACCTCAAACCACAAGGACACATATCAACCTTGTGTTCACAGTCTCCCTTTTGATGAGTGCATTGTCAACCACCACACGTACAACAGCTTGGGCAAAAGAAGAGGAAGAATTAGAGTAGTGCAGCATAGCCCAACACCATTTAGATTTTAGAACATGCTGCTATGACACAATTTTTACTACCCACACATAAAATAAATCGATCTATAAATATAAATATAAATGTGTCACACTAATAATTTAGTTAGAGACACACATAAAACCCAGCAACACTGCTCCAGCTCCAAATGAAGAAATATATAAAATCAAGGTTGCCACAAATAATGAAGACGACAAGTACAGTACTGCTACATCGTCGTCCAAGCTAAGCTCCAAAAGCCTTCGCACTATCCAGGAAGCTCCCCCACGTACTAAAGCAAACCAACATCTCTGATGTTGTGCCGGTGGATAATGCACCAGCACAATCTTCCCCCTCTAATGTTTTTTTATACAAAAACAGACATGCATAAACAAATATACATACATATAGTATATGAACAAAAAGAAATCCAGGAAAAGGACACGTATTAGGCTCCAGCTGTCTCCACCCAGGTCGAACATCACCTCGCTTGTCCTCCTCCTCCTCCCCATGCATGCACCCATGCCATCTTCCATCTCTCTCTCTCATCGCTCTTCACTCCTTCACATCTCACTCTCCCTCTCCTCGTCTCCCTCAGCTCCCTATATATACATGCACGCATGCACGCCTCCCACTCCCAGCACCAACAACCCTCTGCTTTCATCTCACTTCAACATCGCATCGCATTCCATAGTCTACATTTGTCAACACAAAGCTCAAGCTAGCTAGAGCTTGCTTGCACGTTGCTGCTAGCCTGCTAGTTTCGTCACTGTAACTAATTCATCACCTCATCATCGTCCTGAAAACAAGAGGCGGAAGGTAGCTTATTGGTCACTGCAACAATGGAGGTGGCTGCCGGCGTCGCTGGAGGACAGTACCGGGGCGTGAGGAAGAGGAAGTGGGGCAAGTGGGTGTCGGAGATCAGAGAGCCCGGCAAGAAGACGCGCATCTGGCTGGGCAGCTTCGAGTCCCCGGAGATGGCGGCGGTGGCGCACGACGTGGCCGTGCTGCGCCTGCGCGGCCGCGAGGCCCGGCTCAACTTCCCGGGCCTCGTCCACCGATTCCGCCGCCCGGCCACCGCCGAGCCCGACGACGTCCGCGCCGCGGCGCTCGAGGCCGCCACCCAGATCCGGTTCAGGCCCGACCTCGTCGTAATGCAGGCCGCCGCCGGCGGCTCCTACGGCGGCGGCGGCAGTGACACCGGCAGCCTGGAGCCGCTGGTCGGCGATGACGTGGCGTGGGGCGACTTGGCCTTGCTTGGAACCGACGACGACGAGCTGGCTGCAGAGTCGCCCAAGATGTGGGCTGAGCTGGCCGAGGCCATGCTCATTGCCCCGCCTGTATGGGAGGGCAATATGGCAGACAATGACGAGTGGGCCCAGGGTAATCTCTGGGACCTACCTGTCTGGAACTGCTAATCCTGGAGCCTGGGCCCCAGCAGCAGATGCACCTTCACTAGCTAGAAGCCTAGAATCTATTTATCCATCAATTAATTAATCTTCCCGAAACCAGATCAATGAGGTATTTTAGAGAGCATAATCACGGTTAAGAATGTTGTGTTTATGATCCTTTTTCTTTGTTTCTGAACATCTCTGTGGTCCTCCAGTGTGCAATTTCTTGGTATAGTTAGCAAAGGTCTAGCTAGCTAGCACGTGCAATTCGATCACGTGGGTAAAAACAACAAGCATGGTGCAATTCGATCACGTGGGTAAAAACAACAAGCATGATGTAATTCTTTCTGCTCCCTCTCATGGACGAGAAGTTCAAATGCAATTGGAAAAGAATATATGTTTGCATAAGTACTATAATTACTTCGCACTGGGATAAATAATTCCTGCTCTGAGTGTACATACTACTGGCATCTTTTGTAGGGATTCCGACCGCGGCTGTGTTTAGATCCTGGAAATAGGGTGAAAAAAATCTTATAGCACTTATCACGTTACAATATAACAATTTTTTTTATTTAATAATAATTGTCCAAACATTGATTAATTAGGCTTAAAATATTCGTCTCGCAGAGTACAACAAAACTGTACAATTAGTTTTTTATTTCATCTATATTTAGTACTCCATATATCTGCCGGTATTTTGATGTGACGGAGAATATGAATTCGATGTGATGGAGATGTGATGGAAAGTTGGGGAAAAGTTGGGGAACTAAACACACCCCGCTTCGAATACTCTGACATAAACGCTATGTAGGTACTGCTAATGGAATCTGTTTTTCTCTCTCCTCCTCTCTCGCTGACCAGGGGCGGGCCCACCATGATTCAATGGTATTCAGTTGAATACCTAAATTTTTTGACAAAAATTTTTATACATATAGTGCATATACAAGTCAGTATTTGAAAAAACAAAAATACAAGTCATTTTGAATACCTGTACAGACAAATAGGCTTAATTTGCACTCGTTTTTCTCTCCCACCGATGGCCCAACGACGTTGAGTGGCCCAACGGCCCAAAATCGGCCTCCTTTCGTTGTCTCGCGCTCCTCCCACGCACGGTCTCGTCGCACGCACGCGGCCACCGCTTTCTCCGGTTCCCCAAATTCCCAATCCTGACGAAGTGACAAACCCTAGCTAGCTCTAGCACCTAGCAGGCCAGGCGAGCAGCGGCGGTCGGCGGACAAGAGACCGAGCGGCGAACAGCGAGCGCTACACCGGCACGCCGCTACGTGCCTACGTCTGCAACAAAGCCGCAGCGGCGCAGCCGGCAGGGGCGCGACGCCACGCAACGGTGCAGCAGCAAGGGCAGCCATGAAGTGACGAAGGCCACAGGCAACCAGCGGCCAGCGGCAGGGGCACACGCACACCAGGACTACGCACACCAGCAACTAGCAAGCAAGCAGGCACAGGCAGAAGTAGTGAATTAGTGTCTACTGAAATCTGAACTACGTGTAAGTTGAATTCAGACATCCAATCTTTACAAATGCTAAATTCCTGTTCAATTGGTTATTTCTTAGAAGGGTCTTAGCCTCTTATGGATAGCAATTTGTCCCTAAATTACCTAGTCTAGTCTCTTGATTTAATTTTAGGAGTATGAAGAGGAAAAATAGTAATACCACAGATCTGAGGAGTTTCTTGCAACGAGCTGCTGCAAAGAAAAAGCATCCACAAGCTGAGGTTGAACAAGAGATAGGAAGAGATACTGACTCTACTAATCAGAGTTGTATGCAACTGGTTGTTTTTGAAGGACAGACTGATGGCAGTGGTCCAAGCACAATTTCAGCACAGCAAGAAACAGTGGGAATTGAGGTTGAGCATACAGTAATAGAAGAGGATGAAGCTATACCTGTAGATGAACCAGATTCTAGTGAGGAAGTCAATGATGACATGTATAAAATTGAGCATGATCCTGGACTGAAGGGTTCCTATCTCAAGCTATGATGTGAATGATCAAGATTTAGTTAGAAGGGCATACATTTCATTGGGGCCATGTCGACCCAAAATGAAGCAAAATGATTTTCCGCAACATGAATGTGGAGGTAAGCGTCGTTTCAACCGTAAATGGTTTAATGAATTCAAGTGGTTGGAGTACAGTGTCCAGAAAGATAGTGCATATTGCTTTGTTTGCTACTTATTCAAAGATAGCAACAAATTTGCTGGTAGAGATAAGTTTATAGATGAAGGGTTTAGAAATTGGCACATGAAATCAAGAATCCGTAGGCATGTTGGTGCTGTCAATAGTGCACATTCAGAAGCTCAAGAGAAATATAATCTGTTCATGAAACCTAAAGCATCAGTTCGTGAGTCTATGGCCTCAAACACAACAGAATACAAGGCTCGGTATATGGCTCGTTTAAAATGGTCACTGCAGTGTGCAAGATAACTTTGTCATCAAGGGTTGGCTTTTCGTGGTCATGATGGGTCTATTGATTCATTGAATAAAGGCAATTTTTGAGAACTTTTATCATGGCTTGCTGGAAACTTCTTGCAAGCAAAGGATGAGAACATCATCAACCGATTTCAAAGCATGAAGGATCGAAAAGTTGTCTTATAATCTGTAAGTTTTATTGACTATATATTTCATATGTTGCTATTTTGTTATGTTCAACAATTTTAATTTATACTTAAATTCTTGAATATACAGTACCGTGAATACATGGAATTTGTGCTTAATTATGTGTTATATATTTCCTATATTTTAACTATATGGCATTATACATGCCTAATATTAGCCATTTGGTTGGCAAAAAAAAAATTTAGTATCACTCTATATTTTGAATACCCTGCACTCAAATCCTGCACCCGCCACTGTCGCTGACACACATAGAGCTACAAGGAGAAAAAATTAGTTTCACCGGCTTCTATTTGGTCCGTGACAGAGAAAGGAAAGAGACTTTTGGTTCACATAAACATGTGCACTAGTGTTCTTACAGGTAAGAGCTGGAGCCACCCGGATTAGTCCCAGACGGGGCCACACCTTGAAAAGCATCTCCAATCTCTGGAAACTCAATTACCAGACAGTTAATTAAAACACTCAAGAATTAATGCATTACGCGTCTTCTGTGGATATAGTATGCTAAAACAAAAGGATATAGTAGTCTTGTGATACCAAACAAAACAAGCAGTAGAAAACTATCTTGTGTGGATACCAAACAAAACATGGAGTACATAGAAAACTATGGGATTGCAGGAACATGAGGCTGAAGTTTCCTGATGATCTCTATCTGACGACAGTGTCAGATATCATGGGACCAAAGCCCGTACACTTTATTCGTCCGCTTCGTACACGCACCTGCACGGTGACGTGAATGCCAAAAGAAAAAAATGGTGGACCTGGTCAACCCAAAGCGTCCAGGTTCAGCTCATGGAATCAGGGTTGGAGATTGCCGTGTCTCCCGGCCCCGGGAATTATTGTACTACTACGTACTACTGGCTGGAGGAGAAAATCAAAGCTCTTAATCTGATGATGCTGCCAATTATAATATAGTGCGTCCATCTGGTCGATCATTACTGTTGTACTCATCATGGGGGACTGAAAGTGTACACTAATCCGCTCGTGCTCCACTATTTAATATGGTGGTCATGTTGTTCAATGTCGTCTGAGAGATTAGCGTTGCTAGGATGCAGATCAAGAACAACACTAATGATTGGGGATTCATTCTAGGAGTGTGGTTGATTCTTGGTACTCCATGCTTTTCAGTGGTAGTGAGAACAGAGCATACGTTGTTATTGTTGTGTTCGTGTGTAGGAAACATGGACCAACTTTGACGATAATTTTCAAGCTAAGCATTACAAGACTACACAAAACTCTACTTAAGTACATACTACTTCTACCTTCTATGTAAAATAAATGAAAATATATTTTACAAATAAAGACACTTTTTATATATATAACAAAAACAATGACTACTGACTAGTACAAACAAAGGATGAACCGATTAATTAACACAATCAAAACAACCTTAATAAAAAAATAGAAGTACATCAAAGACCAATGTAATTGCAATTGTTTTCCTCTTTCGATCAATCGTCCTACGCATGCCTAGCTATATATATGAACTTAATTAGGTACGGTGGCCATCTATGTTGCTAACATAGTCGGAGAGGTTAGGCAACTAATTAAGCGTGTTGACATGTTTAATACTGTGTTGATGTACCATATTATTAGAGAAACTAAGGTTTAAAATCCACTGCATATGTTTTTTATTATCAAAATGTGCTTATCATCAATTCTGGACATACAGGTTATATATCAAGCATCAGTAGTGTTTGTAATGACTAGTGACCTCCTCTGCCCCCGGCCCTTTGTCCATGGATCATTCCATTTTCGTGCTATTGTCTTTTACTATATAAATTGGTTCTAAATTATATGATGTTTTGTTTTTCTAGGTACATTGATTTTACTATATATTTATATTTATATTTATATTTATATTTATATCAAATATAATGTATCTAGAAAAGTCAAAACATTTTATAATTTAGAATGGAAAGTATCTCCCTTCTATCACTCGTCCTCCCATGAGCCTTTTTGATGTTCTCTGAAATAAATATTGTGAAAAGTACTCATTTGGGAGCTTCTATAATGTGTCTTTTTTTGGCACTTATTGCTAGTGGATTAATTAAACATATAGTATAGTGCACTGGACAACATTATCGATTCTAGCTTTTTTTTTCTCGAATAATCGATTCCAGCTTTTGCTGATCAAGGTTGAATCCACCAAAATTTATTTGCATGGGCAATAGGAAAGGCCACGAAGACATGTCACCAAGAACGGATGCATTCAACAAGCATGGGTTCGTCTGCATATTTACAGATTAACTCAGTAGGCCCTCTTCATATTACATTAATTTCTTTTCTTCATTTTTTTAGGACACAAAATAAGAAGTATAACTTCTAGTCTCCACACCAACGAGGGATCCATACAACCACTCTTATAAAGGGGAATCTTATCAGGACATGTACGACCCACATAGAAGTCTGCCTGCCAGTTTTTGGAATTCGTAACACAGACACTTAAATAGATAATTAGACAATCCATATATGTAGGGACCCTCTATTTGGCTGCCTATAAGTTATCAATGCTTACATGTAACTATAATCATGATTATCATTTCTATATACCACTATTTACGATTGCAATATTTTTTTAAGTCCATGTTCCGTGAAGTCACCATTTTACTTGAGGCTCCTTGCATCCGGCATGTTGTTTGCTTTAAATATCTACAAAAGATAAATTTAAAGTTTAGTGTTATAAAATCATATAGTTCAAAGCTAAGAAACTGATCCCTCTGAAGCTAGCTCTTGATAAGAGCAAAGCTAACATATATAATAGCGAACCCACAAGCATGTACACCATCTCAGTTTTCTCTACATTTTTCAGTTTAGGACTGAGAAGCAATTGTCATTCAGTTTTCAGTAAATTTTGACAAAAGATGGCAAATGGGAAATGAGAGACCACTCTTCACTACCAGAAAACGGGTGTTTGCCGAGTGCCTAGAGGTTTGCCGAGTGTTTTTTTTTCGGACTTACCGAGTGTAAAAAAACACACTAGGCAAAGAATTTGCCGAGCGTTTTATTTTGTTCACTCGGCAAAGAAGCTTATTTGCCGAGTATTGTTTTTTACACTCGGCAAAGAGTTTCTTTGCACATTTTCAATCAGTAAATATATTTAAATAAAAAAATTAACTACAAAGTTGTATAACTCATCAGGATGTACAATCTTTTTTTGGTCATTACTTGATATGGCAAAGTGAAAGTAATTTATTCACAAATCTTACGATATATAAGTTTTAAGAATAATGATATAACGGCCATGTCGGATAAATAGATGATCAAATAATTAAAATAAACTTTGTAGATCTCGAAAAGTTATTAAACTTTGTAGTTGACAACTTTTAAATTTAAAATCATCTTGTCATCCAAAATTACGTTTGATTTTTAAAAATTTAAATTCGAATTTGCCAAACGACCTTGGATAAACAACCACAATAAATTTTGTAGATCTCAAAAATTTATGAAATATTGTAGTTAACAACTTTTTTATTTGAAATCATCTTGTAAAACTACGTTTGAATTTCAAAAAATTTAAATTCAAATTTTTTAAATGACCACGCATGGAAAAACAACCAAAATAAACTTTATAGATCTCAAAATTTTATGTAACATTGTAGTTGGAAACTTTTTTATTTGAAATCATCTTGTCATACAAAACTACGTTTGAATTTCAAAAATGTAAATTTCTAATTGTTCAAGCTACCTCAGATGGAAAAACAACCAAAATAAATTTTGTAGATCTCAAAAATTTATGAAACATTATAGTTGACACCTTTTTTATTTAAAATTATCTTTTCATGCAAAACTGTCTTTGAATTTCAAAAATTTAAAATTCTAATCTTTCAAACTACTTTGATGGAAAACAACCAAAATAAAGATTGTAGATCTTGAAAAGTTATGAAACATTATAGTTGAATTTTTTTTATTTGAAATCATCATGTAAAACTATGTTTGAATTTCAAAATTTTAAAGTTTAAATTTTGTAAACGACCTCGGATGGAAAAACTTCCTAAAGAAAAAGTGTAGACCTAGAAAAGTTATGAAACTTTGTATTTTATAACTTTTTTATTTGAAATTTCTTAAAGTCTCAAATAAGTAATTTACACTAAGTGTCATTATGGTGCACTAAGGAAAACAAGCCTCGTCATATCAATATTCTGCTTGCACTAAGGAAAACGACCAAAACAGCTATCATACATTGAACAAATATACAAGCTTTATAAGTGACAGGTATCAACCGCGCTAGCATGTTGTCATTGAAGGATTTCAACCTTGAGTATTTCTGTGTTCAAAGCCGCCGCTAAGCGTGTGATTGGTTGCTCTCGAGATAGGGAGCCGGGATGGAGAACCGGTCCAGGCTCATGGTATTAAAACGAGATCGTGTTTGGTTGCATGCATGCGTGATGGTTATGAGTCTATGACACGTAGGCCTCTGTGTCATATATGAATCAACTCATCCCGTTTCGTGTGGGAAGGCCAAATCTAGAAGACGAAGGCGTGCGGGATGGAGGAGGGGAAATGAATGGAACGAAACAGGCAAATGGTGCAAGGCAGGGAACCAAACAAAGCTAAAGTGCATCGCGTGGTGCCGAATGGGCCTTTGGACGGAGCGAGCAGGGCAACCAATCACGCCCTAAAGCACACTAGCCGCTAACGTTATCAATTTAGGAAAGGGGACTAAGGAATTACTTTGCACCAATGACTCACTAGCTCATTTGCACAATTGATGAGTCATCAAGTTGGGTCGGGTTATGGGGATAGGGCGTGAGGATGTCAGGGTCTAGGACGGAAGGGGTGAAGAAGCCTCATAGGTCCAGTGCCCCGACCTTTAAGGTGGGGAGGTTTTGGAGCTGGACTGATAGCCTATTTTGTTTTTTTGCCACTGTGGCATGTGGGTGATTGTAACTCATATAAGCGTGTGCCATGAGTTTAGGTCTTGAGTGAAATTACGAGTGAAATACACACAAGGGCCTTATGAAAAGTAAAAAAAAAACAATTATAAAACTCGCGCTACCTTTTAAGAGTTCTGAAAGAAATAAGTACTTCAACTTGATTTCCACGTTGATAAGTGTTGTGACGTGTATATTCAAATTTGTCTTAAAAATAGGATTGGAAGCAAGATATAATTTGAACTTATATTTGGTGGGACAATGTTGAGTCAATAGATAAAGGGAGCAGGGCCAAGCTTTGGCAAGCGATTGGGCCACGTTACATGTAATTTCTTGGCCGTAGGATATCAAACGAACGGCTTCTACAGCAGCTTAGCCAGGATACGTAAAGGGCCTTCTAGAAAAAACCAGCTTCTTCATCCCGTCCTATTTCTTGCCGATGCCTGGCTTACGGCTCCTCCCAATCTCGGCTTCTCAGGCTTTGCCGCCGCGCCATTCTTCTTCCGCTCCAGCTCCATAACTCGGTCCGTCTCCCTCCTCCGCCTCCCAAAGCCTGCTCCACGTACTCCAGCTCCATAGCTCGGTCCCTCTCCATCATCTGCCTCCCAGACCTGCTGCACGCCGCCGCACCGGCATCGGTTGGGGATTCAGGGTGACGGGGTCGCCTCCCTGCGTCCCTGCCTGCTGCAGCTCGAGCCCCCTCTGATGCGCCACTGCCCACTGCCACCGGATCGAAACCGCTCCGGCCACCACACCATTACTTCGCTTCTCAAGGTCGCCTTCCTGACGTACGGTACCACCGAAAGAGCCGAAATTGAAAAGGTACTGAAATCCACCACCAATAGATCGAACTCAATATATTTTAGTATCATAAATTGCAGTGGACTGGTTAATGCATCAGATATACATCAGCTATTATTACTTATCCTTGTTCCATTAGTCTGATTTGTCCTCCAAATAACATGCATCTGCAATACAACACAGTATAAATTGTTTTTTTGGAAATGTCTTAATATTTTTATTATGGGCCTGATTACCAATCATATAATTTTTTTCGAAACATCTTTAAAGAAAAATAAAGTTACATAAACTCTAAACATCTAAGATTTTTATTATAATATGAAAAATGACTTTATTCTTCATTTCAGTACTTTACATTGAAGGTGTAAAACCATGTTTTAGCTTTCAGATTCTATAAGTTTTCCTTTTTTATTTTAATTCTGATATTTTAATATAGCTACTGACTGCTTATTTGTTTGTCCCTTGTTCATATATTCATATATTCTATTGATATATAAAGGTTGTCTATATAAAAAGGAAAAATCCGATGCAATATACAAAGAACGCGAATCCAGATTGCAAAAAAAGGAGAGAACAAAGATTGCAAAAAATACGAGACAAGAAAAGAAAAAGAAAAGATCATAATAGCTCTGATATGCAAATAGCACTCAAACGACATTGCTTAGACATAGAACTTAGTCATGCTTATTTGTCATCTTCTCATGGTATGGTATCATTCACATCAGAATATATTCAACATCTAAAAGAAACCTATGCTGAAAGATCATACCTGGGTCTACCAGAATACATTTGCAAATATTGTAATGCAATATTTTGGTTTCATGAACAAAATCATAAAGACACGAGAAAAAGAAAAGAAGTCATGTACTCAAACTGCTGTATATATGGAAAAATAAAAATACCACCATTTAAAGAGCCACCATTATTTCTTTCAAGCTTGCTTACTAATAGAGAGGAGCCTTTATCTAAGCATTTTTTACAAAAAATAAGACAATATAACAGCTTATTTGCATTTACATCAATGGGTGGAAATATCGATAAAAATATAAACAAAGGCGAAGGACCTTATGTATTTCGTATAAACGGTCAAATACACCATCGAATAGGATCTCTACTTCCTAAACCAGATAATATACCAAAGTTTGTTGAGTTATATATCTTTGACACAAAAAATGAGATCGAAAATAGAATACGAGCTTTAACTAGAAAAGATCCAGAGGAAAATGATATAAATCCTTTTATAGTACAAGGACTTAAAGAAATGCTTGACCATCACAATCCATTAGTGAAAACATTTCGCCGTGCCCGTGATCTCCTTGAAGAACACAAAGGAATAGACATAAGCATTCATATCATAGGAGCAAATAAAGGTGATCCAATACAGTATGAAATGCCACAAACAGAAGAACTTGCATTGTTAGTAGTTGGTGAATTAAACCTAGAAAATTACCAAAGAGATATCATTGTTAATAACAAAAGTAAAGGCCTCCAACGTATATGTATAATCCATCCAGCATATATGCCATTACAATACCCTTTACTATTTCCATATGGAGAGAGGGGTTTTCAATTAGGTATTCCTTACCATAGAGAAGAAACTAGGGCTAATACCAAAAGAAAAAGAAACACTATTACGCTGCACGAATTTTATAAATATCATATGCATTTTAGGCCAAATCAACCAAACCCATACCTATGCTATGGAAGGTTATCAAAACAAGCAATAGTAGATGCACGTGCGATGGAAGATGAAGATCGACTTATTTATATTGCTAGAAACCAAGATAAACTAAGAGTTGAATACCTACAAGACATATTTGATGCGATAGAGAAAGGATTTAGTCAAGGAAATCAAATAGGAAAAAGAGTACTGCTACCATCAAGCCATACTGGATCAAGGCGTTATATAATACAAAATTATCACGACGGCATAGCAATATGTCGCGTATATGGACCTCCAGATCTATTTATAACATTTACATGTAATCCCAAGTGGCCGGAAATAACTTCAGTCATTTTAAAAGGTGAATACTCTATATTGGCCATTTTATATTCAATAGAGTTTCAAAAAAAAGGCTTACCACATGTTCATATTTTAGTTTGGTTAGATAAGAGTCAAAATGAGATAACACCTGCAAGAATAGACACATGGATTTCTGCTGAAATACCAGACCCAAGCGAAGATCCTTTAGGTTATGTTCTTGTATCTGAACATATGATGCATGGACCATGTGGCGAAAAAAATGAAAATTGTCCTTGTATGAAAAAAGGAAAATGCTCAAAATATTATCCTAAAAAATTCCAAGAAGAAACTAATTTTACTGAAAATGGATTTACTTTATACAGGTGTCGAGATACAAAAATCTACATACGTAGGGAGAATCACAACTTAGATAACAAATGGGTTGTGCCACATAATTTATTTGTCCTTAAAAAATACCAAGCACATATAAATGTTGAGTATGTAAACAAGAGTAAACTCTTAAAATACCTTTGTAAATATGTCAACAAAGGACCAGATAAAGCAAAGATTATCTTTGAACGTATAAGAAAATGTGAAGATCCACCAACAAATAAAACCAACGATATAGATGAAATAAAAGAATATCTAGACTGTAGATATCTATGTGAGCAAGATGCATTATGGAGACTATTTGGATTTGATATACATTATCATTGGCCTCCAGTTGAGAGATTACCGATTCATCTACCTTTAATGAACACCGTGAAACTTACTAGAAATACAAAATTGCATAGTATTATTGAAGATCCTAAAAATAGAAAAATAATGCTTACAGAATGGTTTGAAGCTAACAAGAATTATCAAGAAGCTAGAGATCTTACATATTGTGAATTCCCTCGATATTGGAGATGGGATAAATCAAATAAAAAATGGATCAAACGAAAACATGGATTTCAAATAGGACGTATATATTATGTAAACCCAATAGAAGGAGAACGCTTTTATCTTCGTATGTTACTAATGATTGTGAAAGGAGCAAAAGATTACAAAGATATAAGAACATACAATGGTATTGTATACCAAACTTTTAAAGAGGCATGTGCTGCACGTGGCTTATTAAACGATGATAATGAATGGTACAAAACATTTGACGAAGCTGTAAATTGGGCAACCGCTTCACAATTACGATACTTATTTACAACAATACTAGTATATTGTAATTTACAGGATGAAAGAAAATTTTATGACACAAACTGGAAGAAAATGATAGATGATATTGAGAAAGAACTAATTTCAAGGCACCATCCAATCAAATATTCCCCTACAGAAATAGAATTACAAGATTTATTACTTAGAGAATTAAAACAAATCTTGACTAAAAATGGTGTTACCATAAACAACTATAACCTACCTCAAAAATCAATACAATGCATGTCAACTAAGAACAATATGCTTATTCAAGAAGAATTAAATTACAATGTAAACACTTTGGAAGAAGAAGCAAATAAATTGTACCTACAACTAAATAAGGAACAGAAAGATGCTTTCCACTACATAATCAATAATGTTTTAAATAAAGAACCAAATTTCTTTTTCATATCCGGGCATGGAGGAACTGGCAAAACATTTCTATGGAACACAATCATCTCATATCTAAGAGCACAAAGAAAAATTGTTCTAACAGTTGCTTCATCAGGTGTCGCTTCTTTGTTGCTCCCAAGTGGACGCACTGCTCATTCAAGATTTCGGATTCCAATCGATATAGATGAATTACCTGTTATTGAAAATGCATCGAAGTCACAAATCATAAGTGCTTCATTAGTTAGATCCTACCTTTGGAACCATGTGAAGAGATTGTATCTACATGAAAATATGCGTTTACAGAAAATGGAAACAAATAGTTTAGAATATAAAGAATTAAATGATTTCAATAATTGGATACTTGGTATTGGAAATGGAACTAATACACATGGATATAGTATTGATGAAAACTCAGATCCAGACTCTATGATAGTTGAAGTGCCAGAGGATTTATTGATAAATACAACAGGGAACAAAATTGAAGCTTTAATACAATGTACATATCCAGATTTCAAAACAAAATTTAACCAACCAGAATATCTTAAGGATAGAGCAATTCTAGCAACAACTAATGAGATTGTTGATGAAATCAATGATTACATGCTAAACTTAGTACCAACTATAGAAAAGGAATACTTTAGTGCAGATACTATATCACAATGTACAGACACCTGTAATGATGCTAATATACTTTACCCTACTGAATAACTCAATACTCTAAATGCAAATAATTTTCCATGCCATAGATTAAGACTCAAAGTCGGTGTTCCTATAATGCTCTTGAGAAATCTTAATCAAAGTATAGGCCTATGTAATGGAACAAGGTTGATTATTACTAATTTAGGAGACAATGTTATAGAAGCTAAGATAATAACAGGGACACATAGTGGAGAAACAACGTATATACCTAGAATAAATTTAACAACACGAGGAAGTCGCTGGCCATTTACCTTATGTCGACGTCAATTCCCTATAAAAGTTTGTTATTCTATGACTATAAATAAAAGCCAAGGACAAACTTTATCAAATGTAGGGGTATACTTAAAAAACCCAGTATTTACACATGGACAGCTATATGTCGCAATATCACGAGTGAGAAATAGAAATGGATTAAAAATATTGATAGAAAATCAGGATAAAACATGTGGGAAATTCACTAAGAATATTGTGTACAAGGAAATACTGCAAATGGTTTAATCTCACATTGCACTTAAAAGTTTACTATGATGATTCTATAATTTTATTTTATCATCATGAGTAAATGTTTAATTTTAGTTAAAGATATATAAGATCTAAGTACACATATAACAAGTGCACATGGGTCTCCCCAATTTCAGAGCACGCCGAATATTGTACTATTTTATATGTTTTAAATCCCTGTGTACAAGGATATGTACCAACGCATTGATAGAAAAAATTATGCAACACAACAAGTAGGTATTTACTGGACCAGCAGATGCTCTGTTTGGCTGGTAGAGCATTCGGTGGTTTTCTTGTTGATTGATCCGATATTGCCAATTGCAGTTATTTAGAATTGAAAGACAACACACGTGCAGAAGCTCAGAGCATCTGGTGTTCTTGGTTGTAGGTATGCATAAAAGATTCTGTAGTACTATTTTTTCTGTATGTTCGAGTAGTATCATCGCCATATATATATATATATATATATATATATATATATATATATATATATATATATATCTACCAACAAAAAGCACAATAAGAGAAGAAACATGTAATTTTCTGAGTAAAATTAAGAAACTTTTGCTATTGCAACTAACTTAGACTCCTGTAAATAAATTAATTTTGTCTGTGCAGGTAACAATTGAGATTGAAGAGGCACTCCATCGTTATGCACCAGTTATGGCCATTAGTTTCCACGTTCTCAAAGGAACCAACATCTGGATCTGGAATACCATTGGCGCTGGCTCACTGGGATCCTTCCGGCCGCTTGGGTCTGATGAAGTGTCAAGTTCTTCAACTGTTAGTGAACTCCTGTATTTCTCTTTCACTCTGTCTCTTGCCATGTAAAGTTCTTTGGCTGATCAAATCTATGTAATGGTATTTTTTTTCATAAGTTTGATAACTATATGTTGAGCCAATTAATATACTTCCTAAAATTTTATTGCTCTACATTACATCACTCTCAAAACATTTCAATATGCTGTATTTTTTCATATATTGTCACCTATTTTTTAAAATAAGACACCGCCTACTTAAATATAACATAAAGGGATACATCAGACCCAGCAATCGGCTGGCGCGGCAATGCCGCCCCATTTTTTCTAGTTAGATTCCGATTTGTAGAAACAATGGAACATACTACTAATAAGTAAGAAACAACCGAGCTAACAAAAAAAATGAAGAAAAAATACACACGGGATAAGCTAGACAAAAAAATAGGGAAGAAATCTTGGCTTTCTAATACCATGTACATGTGTAGATATAGACAAATATACATACATATATACTCAAGAATATATGAAAAAGTTGGGTATTCCACCCAGGAATACCACTGTATCCGCCCATGGTGGTACGAATAAAACAATATACACTACTTCAGAGACTTATTCACGCTAACAGGATTCAGATTTCAGAGACATTCAGAAACTGTTTGAAAATTGCACACTAACAGGTGATGCGCTGCAGAGCTTCACATTTTCTTTCAGTGTGCTTGCCTACTAGATACAACCACGAACCAAACTCGTTTCTCCTTTGTCGATTACGGTCTATATATGTTTTGTCGATTACAGTTGATGCGCTGCAGGGCTTTCTCCTTTCAGTGTGCTTTCATTCAGAAGACCTAGTGTTTTGTCGTTTGAAAGCAGATTCTTGTCTGGTCAGATTTATTTCGAAGGTGCTTATATATGGTGGATCGGAGAAGATGAAATCCTTGGCAGGCCGTGAACCAAGAGTTACATTTAGCAAATAGCAATGCGATGGACCGCTAAACCTGTCATGCATATGCTTGGACGAACTGGAGAGAGCGAGGTTGGGGATCAAAATATGGTTGCTACATGTGAGCTAATAATTTCATCTAGGAAGCACAGGGGAAAGGCATTCGTGCATATAATATATATATATATATATATATATATATGATCCATGCAGGGAGAAGGGACATCGAGCAAATCTGTCTCCCAATGACTATGCCGGGAGAGGGAGAATGGGCGACACAATCGAAGGACAGGAGCTCCCTTTGCTGCTCATCTCGGCTACCAATACAAAGCACAGAGCCAAGGAGGGGGGCACGGGACACCAACGCATGGCGCCCTGGAATCTCAAACAACCGATGGCACTGGGCACTCCCTAGCTACCTGATTAAACAATAGCAGCGATCACCTTCCGGAGATCGTTTGCTCAGATTCGCTGGGTTCCTAATCCTACCTAGTCTGACGATATAGAGCTAGCAGTAGCAGTTGTTGGAATGCAGACTGGAGGACTGAAAGTGAATGCAAAAGTTTGTGAGGATGTGTTCAGTTTATTTGCTTGCTTTTTGCTTCAGAGATACTCGTACTATAGCTGTGAGGATGTGTGCCGGTAACCTGGTACGACATTCAGTACTCGTTCGACGGTGACATTTGTGTACGCACGTAGTATTATGCTCTATTGCTCTGGATGTTGGTACGCACTGTGGTCGACGCAGTCCAAAAGCAACGAACAAGCGGTAGTGCATGAACAGGAATGGTGACTAACGACCACACTTGCTGCAGAGCCCGCGCTTCAAAGATTCTCTCGAGATACTCCCCTGTCGCTGAACAAACGGTCGTTCTCGCTCTCTAGAAATCAATTTCTTTTCCCTTTGAACTAAATATATACTAGAAAATATTAATATCAGTAGCACATAATTAGTATTGTTAGATAAATCGTTAACTATATTTGCATAATATATTTATTTGGAGATATAAATATTGTTAATATTTTTAACAAATACTTATTTATGAACATATATAGAGAGTACATTCCACTACTGAATCAGAATCAGAGCCACTTTCCTAGCTTGCTGAATCTTTCAACCTAGAAACAGAATCAGAAGAAACTGATTTTTGGGTTTCTGGACTAGAATAGGAAACTGCTAAGAATCTAAAACCTTATAGTTGAAAAGTTTTTTTACTTGAAGTCATTTATTATCACAAATTTAATTTTAAAATTTAATTAGACCATTTCAGTATCTTAAACAGTTTTAATTAAAAAATTCAACTACAAAGTTGTAGATCGCAACGAGGGTTATAATTTTTTATATAAAATTTATCTTCATTCGAGTTCATATGAAAAGGTTATGAATTATTTTTTAATGTTAAATTTTTAGATTGGCTTGTTTGGACGCAAATGAGACTTAAAACAAGTTTAGGAACCGCGATGACACAACTGAACAAATTTGATGACCTCAATGGTATATTTGCATGTTTAAGGACTAGCATGACACAGATTAGCAAGTTTGAGGATCTAAACGATCAATTTATCAGTTTGGAGACTGGAATGACACAACAACGCAAGTTTAGGGACCATGCATGGGTGCATTTTACTCAATAATTAGCTAGCTAATAGTTACTGGCTATTAGCTAACTAAATATTAGTACTAATAGACCCAAACATACCCTTAATAGGGTGTCACATTTACCTTTCTGATGATATAACAACATTTCTAAGAAGAGAGCAGAAATTAGAGTTCGGTTTCCTAATCGTATATGAGTCATGGGATTAAATATTAAATTAAATTAAATATAAATATTTCTTATACCAAATTTTATAATTTTTATGAAATAGGTGTTGGAAAAATTCATAATTTTCTTTTAAAATAAAATTGGGTGAAGACATTTTTTGTGTCAAAATTATAGATGTTGAACAAATTTAAAACTTTGTAATTGATGGATTTATTTATTTGATATAGTTTTGGAGCCCAAATATATGTTTTCATTTCTTAGATTTTTTGAAATTTATATTTGCATTTAAATGACGTCAGATGGAGACAAAAACCTCATATAATTGTCATAGCACTCGACAAGATCAAAAACTTTGTAAATAATAATATTTTTCATTTGAGATCATTTTACTGGTAAAAAGAATTCAATGCAAAATGATAGCATCCTATACTTGTGTTGTGTTGTTGTAGGGAGCTCGTGTGAGGCAAGACTGCAAGATCGAGCATCTCCAAGAGTTTGCTATATTTCACTTGACAAATCTCGTGTTTTACCAACTCTCAAAATAATATACCAAGTAAAAAAATAGTCTCTCCAATGGTTTGCTATTTTTAACTTGGCAAAACAAAAAAAAAATGCACACAAGACTTTTTTTCTCGGGAGAAGTGACAGCGAGGGAGAAGAGGAGATGCCAAGCTGCCTCAGGTTGGCATATTTGCTAAGTGAGGAGAGGAGATATGCCAAGTTGCTATTAATGACAAGTTATTTTGCTAAACTGTTGAAGGCTAATTTTTCTTGTTTTGCTAATAATAAATATTTGCAAGTTGAGATTGCAAGCTCTTGGAAATGCTATGGGTTTGAATTTAAGGACACATATTTGGCATGACTTTAGGTGTGCTACCGCAGTGCTTGACTAATTGGTTTAGTACCCATTTTTATTTTTTGGATAATTATTTTGTAGGACAAGCAAGTCCCTATGCAGTGGACTTTGCCATGACTATCGTTAACGGGTGGATCATGGTAAAGTCGACCACCGGAAAGACCTAGCGGTCTATGTCTCTTTTAAGATAATGGAACAAAGTCACCTTCCGTTTAGCTCATTATTCGAGAAAAACGAGTGTTTAAACGGGCAATAAAATAGTGTTTAAACGGTCAAAACGACCGATTAAACGGAAATGATGTATCATTGTGTGTAAACGGGCTACACGACCGTGTAGGCGAAGAGTGATTTATGACCTAGCGGTCTACCATGAGAGTATTCACTCAGTGGCGGATCCAAAGGGGGGCTGCCCCCCCCCCCCCCCCCAAGTCTGATTTGTCCTCTAAATCACTGTTTATAAGTCTCAAATTTACTACTAATCTCTAGCTTTACTCCTAAACCTTCTTTATTTAGCCCCCCTTTGTTTTCATCCTAGATCCGTTACTGTATTCACTACTATTTAAGGAGTCAAAATATGGTTGGTACATGCATGTGAGCTAATACTTTCATCTAGGAAGCACATGGGACAAAAAGCATTCGTACATATATGATCCATGCAGGGAGAATGGACATTGAGAAAATGTGTCTCCCCATGCATGACTAGGTTCAAAAACATTTGGAATCTGGGCACTGTAGCACTTTCGGCTTTATTTGGTAATTATTGTCCAACTATGACGCAACTAGGTTCAAAAGATTCGTCTCAGGATTTACAGACAAACTGTATAATTAGTTATATTTTTTACTTATATTTAATACTCCATGTATGCGTTTAAAGATTCGATGTGATGAGAAATCTTGAAAAGTTTTGAAATTTTGCCTCCAACTAAACAAGGCCTGCTGGGAGGGAGACAGTGCAAAGACAGGAACTTCCCTTGCTGCTCAACTCGGCTACCAGTACACAGCCTATCGAGGAGGGGGCACCGGGGCAGTCGGCAGCAGGTCGTCACAGCACCGGGACACCGTACCGTACCAACACACGGCGGCCCCTGGAATCTGCAGATTAATAATAAACAAACAAACAAACAACCAACCTATCATGGCACTCCCTGATTAAACAAGAGCAGCGATCACCTTCCGGAGATCGTTTGTTCAGATTCGCTCGGTTCCTAAATCCTACCTACTAGTCTGACGATATAGCTAGCAGTATAGCAGTTGTTGTCTGGACTCTGGAGGACTGAAAGTGAATGCAAAAGTTTGTGAGTGAGCACACCTGAAAAAAGGCTCACCGGAACCTAACGTCGCCTTCCTTGAGGTCAGGCACGAATCTTAACTCGTTCCCTTCGGAGTTCCGGTCTCTGCGGTGGCGACTGTCGACGGCCAACCATTCTGATTTCTACTTGTTCGTCAGTTTATTTGCTTCAGAGATAGTCGTACTAGCTGTGAGGATGTGAGCCGGTAACCTGATACGACATTCCGTACTCGTTTGATGGTGACATTTGTGTACGCACGTACTGTAGTATGCTGTGGATGTTGGTGCGCACTGTGGTCGACGCAGTCCAAAAACAACAAACAAGCCGTGCAGGATCAGGAACGGTACGGTGGCCACCGACCACACATGCTGCCGAGCCCGCACTTGAGATCAGATTCTATATATGGAGATACTTACCCAAAACAAGTGTTTTTCTCACTCAAAAAAATCAAACTCTTTTAATTTAATCAGATATAGATAAGAAAATATATAGTAATATTTGTACTACATAATTAGTATTGTTGGATACATCGTTGACTTTATTTTTGTAATAAACTTATTTGGAGATGTAGACATTGTTAATATTTTCTACAAACACTTAGTACTTATTTAGGACCGGAGGTAGTATATTTTACTACTGAATCAGATCGAATTAGAACCATTTTGAAAGCTTGCTGAATTTTCAACCTAGAAACAGAATCAGGAGAAACTGATTTTTGGATGTTTTCTGGACTAGAACAGAAAACTGCTAAGAATCCTAAAACATTTGTCACTACCAAATGCACCTAAAAATTAGTATTAATAGATCTAAACATATACCTGCTAATAAACGAACTAAATATTAGATAGGGTTGTACTAATTACTAGTTCCACTAGCAGACTTGGGGCCGCGTAGATGAAAACTACCTGTTAGGCCGGAATATATTACTAGGTGGATCCAACAACTAATACTAATAATTAGCTAGCTAATAGTTATAGCTTTTAGCTAGCTAAATAGTAAATATTAGTACTAGTGAACCTAAACATGCCCTTAATAGGGTGCCGCATATGCCTTTTTGTTGACATAACAAAATTTATAAGAAGAGAGCTCGGTCTCCAATCCTAATCCTAGACGAGTCATGGGATTAAATGTTATGAAACTAACGGCTACGAAACAAATAGAATGAAGCTATACTTTGGGAATATATGATTATTTGATTGAGTTTAGGTTCCCCTCCCTTTCAGAAAAGAAGGAAGGTTTACATCTAGCGAGATATGATGGATCGACTGCTAAACGTACCGAAGTAGAGAGCTTGTTGAGAGGTCATGATCCAAGAGATCAAAATATGCATGGTTGCCACATGTGAGCTAATAATTTCCCTAGCTAATAGGAAGCTGATGGGAAACGCATTCGCACAGACATATATATAATCCATGCAAGGGAGAAGGAACATTATACCGGGCAACACTGTCTCCCAATGATTATTATGCCGGGAGAGGGGCATTGGGTGACAAAACACAATCCAAGGACAGGAAACACCAAACACAGCCCAAGGACGGGGCAGGTCGTCCGACCTGTCGTCACAGCACGAGGCATCAACACATGGCGGGAAAGTTAAAAATGCCCCCCCCCCCCCCACATGGCGCCATGGAATCGCTCCGGGAGATCATATATATCGTCTGTTGAGATTCGCTCGTAGTGTCCTAGTCTGGCGCTCGATACACAGCAGTTGCTGGAGCTAGCAGAGACTGGAGGACGTACTGAAAGTGAGTGCAAAGGTTTCTGTGAGCCACCTCTGAAAAAAGAATCACAGGAACGTCGCCTTCCCTTCCGTCCCGATTGTGACGCATGCCGCCGCGCAGGCTCGAATCTTCTTCCCTTTCCGGCCGGTGGCAGCGGTGGTGACGACTGACGACGGCTAACCATTTCATCGATCCTATAGCCCGTAGTATATATGACATTCCGTACGTGTAGCACTGTGGTCGGCAGCCGAGAAGCATGCATGAATCAACAGAAATGCTAAGTGGCATCTGGACATGTATTATCTGGACCGTTCATGTGTGCTTTGAGATTCGTGCTACAACACTCTTTCTCCTACTTTTCACACTCTCTCTCTCAGTGCACACATCTCGATGCAAAATGAACGGTTCGGATAGCACATGCTGAGCATATATGTGCCAAAAAACTGCTTTGATCAATCAAGCAGGGCTGTGCAGCAGGAATGGTGGGCACGCCGTACTTGCTGCCACATAGTCCGCTACCATGCATGCATGGTGGCCGTGGGTTGCAAACGGACAGAACAGATGGAACTCCAATAATTTAACAAACAATAATTTATTTTAACAAACAGTGTAATTTATGAAGAAGAAACTAGCATGGAACATGCCTCGTGTCTTATATTTTAGGGTTGTTTGGCTCTGCAATTGTATGTACCTTAATTCACGTGTGTCGAAGTAAATTGTGAAACATACAAGTGCAGCCAAAGCATAGCCTCAGGGATGAATTAATTTAGCACCTCTTTTTTAGTGCATATTTACACTAACTTTCCCTTTCAGGTAACCCATGTTATTTTAGTTAGGTTTGAAATCCTCTTGGATGCCCATGAATTTATTTATGGTTGTCACAAACAAGGGATAATTCAATCAATTCTGTGTTAACATGAGCTGTGTAGGCATATGCTAGCTGGACATTTTGGTATCAAGGAATGATATAGTTTTTGACAAACACCGACCATAAATTACTATTTTGTTATCTATATCTTGTTTAGGAGAAGACACTAGTTATGACATTGGGCATAGTTGCAGAGTGTGAAGACAACAAGGAGTACTTCATGTTAGAATCTCAAACCCCTATCTAGTTATGCGCAAGAACTCTCCGATCTTTGAAACATATCAGGCGTATGACTCAAGCTTCTACCGTATCAAGAACGATGTAGTCTAATCATGTAAAAATTAAACATGAATGGCGTTAAAGCAACCACAACATGACATCAGGGTTTTAGCGAAGCCAACCGCAATTCTATAAGCACAACGCCAAAAGAGTACAAGTGATTGCCACTCTGTCACAACCGTACTTGGCCCTCTAGGACACTCTAATTCTTGCCTTATATAAGAACTTGGTGTGTAAGGAAAATGGTACCTTGCAAGGGTCATCGGTGTATTGGTGATTATATGACAAAATGGTCAATGGGGCTAACATTATTGTAAGTATATAATGTTTTAGTTCAATGGATGTAAGGATAGACTTAAGATTGGCTATATTGAAAATAAAAAAAATCAACACTTCAACTGAAGAAGAAATGGAAGTGTTGAGCACCTTATAAGACATGTGAAGCACCCAGGACATCAAAAGAAATCAAAACCAAGAAAGAACGAATGATTTGGTCTTGCCTCAAAATTTTGGATCTTCTCAAATTGATTTGATATCAGTTCAAAGTTGTAGAGCTCTTCATTAGATTATCAAAAAGTCCATAATCATCAAAATCTGAGTTTAAAGCCACAAGTTACACCCAAGATATGAGTTTGTGTTGTGCTGAGGAAACTCCATTGCTGAACTCCGGTACTATTTCGGTCTCATTAGAACTCAGGATCAGTTCATAGTTGTAGAGATCTTAACTAACTTTTCATGAAATGCAAGATCATCAAAATCACACTTTGGAGTAAAGAGTTATGCTCAAACACATGAAGGTGTGTCATGCTGAAAACTGAGCAGGGAAAGTTTCCATGCCCACCCAAAGCTCCGGTGACCACCGGAAGTACATGTACATGTGACTGTAACACCAGAAATTTTGCATTCCTTTGAAATAGCTAAAATTGATTTTATTATGTAAGGTGTGAGCATTCAAATATAAGGAAAATAATAATATTTGTTAAATTAAAACTCATCATAAGTCTAGATACATGTTTTTTCATTCATGATGGAGCATCTATATTTTTATACTATGTGATTTTGAAAGCAATTCAAAACTGTTTTTGAGAAAGAGTTTGAAAATCGTTTCTGGAAAATGAAAAGAGTTTTCTTTTCCTTCTCTTTCTCCCTCGCCATTCTGGCCTGCTCGGCCTGTCCAGCTCGCTTAGCTGCTGCCGCCGGCCTTCCTCCTTCCCCTCCACCGGCCCAACTCGGTGGCCCATTGGCCAAGCCCAGCCGAGCGCGCCTCTTTCTCCCTCTCCCTTCTCTGTTCTCGCCTGAGTCGCCTCTCATCGCCGCCCCGCCTCCCTTCGTCGTTCCAGGCCGCCTGGGTTTCGTCTCCGTCGCCAGCTACGCGCGTGAGGAGGGAGGAGGAGCCGCAGCGCGTGGATTCAGGGGCAGCGGCGTCCATCCCGCGTGAGAAGGGAGAAGGAGCCGGTGGCGGTGAGATCTACTTTTTTTCAGCTCCTCCATCTCTCGCATCTCTCTCTCCACGCGTTCTGCCGAGATTCGTCGGTGGAGCTGGTTGCTGTGAACCCAACGGGGCCGATCTTCCTCGCAGCGCCGGCGCTCCATCTTCCGTCCCCTCCTCCCCCCACCCTCCCGCGCTCGGCACGCAGGCGACGGCGGCGGGGTAGTCCCAGGCTCGGCATCGTCATCAGCGGCTCCCCCTCCTGCCTCTCGCCTCTCGCCAGTCGCCCCAGCAGCCGCTGCGGCGCTGAAGCGTGCGCTTAGTGCCGCTTTTTGGAACCCTGCTTGAGGGTTTGGTGCTGCTGCCTTGTGTTACCATACTGTTGTAGTCCAATTAGTGCCTAGTCCGACTGGACTGGACTTGAAAATGCCGTGTTAAAAGTGTTCTCTCTTTTTTTATTATGTGATGTTAAACTGCAAATTACTAGATCAAGGTGTGGATCTGTTTGTTTACCCTTGTGCTGTCATTTGTTCTGCAGGAACTAATTCAAGCAGTATTGCTCAATGAATTTCCTCTACCGAACTACGCAGCCTGCATCATCTGAGCTGCCACGAATTTCAGAGCAAGATCATCACGGAGATGCTTTACAAAAGCCAACTACGACACTGGAGGGTCTCATCACGGACAATTCGTACCAGCCCTCCTCCGTCCGCAGCGAAGATGGATCTGCTAATAATGGGTCTAAGGATATCAGTGAGGATCCTTCATCTCTAGATTCAAAAAGCCTTGTCCCACTGGGGACACATGCCGATGTCGCGGAGGATGAAGGATGGATCACAATTCCAAGCAGTTCGGTGCCTTTGAATTGTTCATCTCGTTTTTTGTTATATATCATAAAGGCATAAACACACCTATGATTTTTAGTAATCAAACTTAACTTATCTTTCATCAGCCAAGTGATCCCTCCTTAGTCCTTATCTCCATCCTTGATTTGCATTGCATGAGTAAGGTTATATAGCCTTTTTTTTTACCATTACTACCAACTAATTCACCATTAGTTGTTTTCAGTGTGAAAATGTAGCCCTAACAGTTATCTGCTAAACACTTTAAGTCCAATAATTTGTTTTCCATGTGACATGCTACTGGTAGCTTCTTCACGCTAGTAAAACCATCTTAACATCTCTGAGTTAGTAATATCTAGAATTTTCTTACAGAGGCACTTCCTGAAAGTTTGAATGACATACCAGAAATGGTTCAGTTGCAGACTCTGGACCGTTCCTTCCTTTTTCCTGGTAAACGTGTTTTCTTTGTGACTTTAGTAAAAGTTTCTGGTTCTATTGCATCTTAATTGTTACCTATTTTCTGGAATTGATTTGGTTCAGTTATCAGGCGAGCAGGTTCATATACTGGCGTGCCTGTCAGCTTCTAAGCAAGATGTACAGGTTATATCCCCCTTTAGAATTGCTGCAGTGATGTCTAAGAATGGAAATTCTTTGCAAAACTCTACAAATAAATCTAGCCCTGTCAGTGCAAATGGTCATGATAATGGAGCAGCTGGAGAAAGTGTCTATCAGGATGTTGAACTCAATGGTGAAGCCTCTTCTTCAGAACATGATATTTTGGAGACTCAATCTCTCCTTCAGATGGAGGATCATAAGCAGCAGATCGAACATGTGTTGCAAAGATTTAGAGAATCCAATTTTTTTGTCCGGATTGCAGAGTCAGATGAGCCTCTATGGTCCAAGAAAAGAGTAACTTCAACTATGATGGCAGACGAACGATCAGATAACCAGGGAAATAGTAAGAGCTCAAAGAGTAATGTTTACAATACCATTTCTGATAAAGGGATCTTTGATGGTAGCACATCAGGGGGAGTTGCTCGAGATGTTGTCAAGTGTTATTCTCTGCAGAATGGAGACATAGTGGTATGTTTTGAAGGTTCTTTTTAATTACTGTGTGACATTGTATACTACAACTTCTTGTACTGCATGACCACTGGCCACTGGCCATTGATGGGCATTGCATAAGTAACTGCAAGTTTTGTGATCCAACCTAAGCTTAGCCAAGCAGCAGGCACCTACTGGAAATTGACTTAAATCTTCTTCTAACTCAAATTCAATGTCAATTGTCATTTACACTTGCCATTTTTATTCCTTTATTAGGTAACATTTCCTCTAAATAACTTTACTAAGTGCTGAAAAGCATAAATATCTTCCCACTTAATAAGGGCAAACATGTAAAGAACTTGGCACCTGATTCTATTGTAGACTGGAATAGCACATTTAATCAGTGTTAGCAATTTAGCAGCACCGATTAATCTTAATGATGTGTTCAGGAAACTTGTAAATACCACGTTGCCTTCTATAAAGAGTTAAATGCACCATAGGTCCATTAACTTTTGCCTATGTGTCAACTAGGTCCATGAACTTTGAAAGTGAAGTCTATAAACTAATTAGAGTAAATTTCAGAAAACTGCACTATAGGTAAAAATAAATGCAAAACTACACAACACTTCTTGCAACCAATTTTGCAATACACTTCTATTCTCATGCATCACAAAACTACACATAGAATTGATTCAAAGCAGTGTACTTCTTTCACTTCATATTACGGAACTGCACATTTATTGGTATTCCATATCGTGAAACTGCATTTTTGTTTGGGCTTAAAACGTTAAACGTGTAGTTCTGTTTTGTTTGGGCTTAAAACGTTAAACGTGTAGTTCTGTGATATGTGAAACAACATGAAATGTGTAGTTACGTAGTATGTAATACAGTATTGTAATAGAAGTTTGACTTGCAATTTTTATTAAAAAGTTTAGTTTAGCAATATAGAATGCCAATGGAAGTGTACTTTCTGTTAAATTGATTCTTGTAGTTTTGTTATTGTTTTTAGAAACTTAGACCTTGCTTTAGGTTTCTCTAATTTCTCAGTTAATTAAGTTATTTTTGTAAAAATCTATTTGAATCCTTCTATGCTACTACATATGAGGCAATACATCAATATATTAGATGCAGAGAAAAGAATGAGTTTAAAAAAACGTGTATAAGAAGTTAGTGGTGTTACTATTTGGGTATGTATTTTGTTGTAATTCTCATTGGTCGAAATGCATGCTGATTTAGCAATGATGTTCTCTGGTGGAAGGATGCAGGTTGTTTTGCAAGTGAATGTTGGCGTTAACAAATTGGAAGATCCTGTGCTTGAAGTCCTTCAGTTTGAGAAAAGTATATCGAACAATTGTATGCCTCATAATCTTGTGGATGGACTTTCTGACAGTAATGATGACCCATGTCAGGAGCTGCTTAGTTGGTTGCTCCCTCTAGATCGCACATTACCGCCTCGGTCTTTGGCACCCCCTACTCTCAATCCAAGTGTATCACACAAGCAATCTTATTCTACTTCTGGTTCTCAAATATTCAACTTCAGAAGTTACTCCATGCCTTCAGCCTCTTCCGTTCAGACACCGAATAATATAAGGCCACCACCAATATCTGAAAGTCAAGAATTTATGCCTGAAAAACCTGCAAAAACCCCAGACATTATAAATGATGGGCAGCTTTCGTTTAGAGGAGTTCCTTTAGAACCTGAACGGTATTCTGTACGTTGTGGATTAGAAGGTGTGTATCTACCAGGGAAAAGATGGAGGAGAAAAGTTGAAATCATTCAACCAATTGAGGTTCATTCTTTTGCTGCAAAATGTACTGTAGAAAATCTTCTCTGTGTCACAGTAAAGGTGTGTGGAATATACCAAAACATCCATTCATTTTTCATTTTGGTGAACTAATGTTCCAAACATAATGTTTATATCATGAATTCCTGTTGCAGAATATTGCTCCTACTCATGCGAAAGATATAGTTGCATTCATTGACGCAATTACTATTGTATTTGAGGAGGCATCCAAAGGAGGTGCTCCTTTGTCACTACCAATTGCTAGTATTGAGGTTGGGCATGGTCATAACTTACCAAATTTAGCACTCAGGTATATACAACTTTTTTCATTGATTTTGCATTTTGCTCATGATCTACCAGCTATTACAGGCACGAGATTCCCCCCCCCCCCCCCAAAACCCCCAAAGCTAGCGGCTTAAGATACAAAATAAGTTTCAACATATTTCGGGAACCCAAACAAACACACACTTCATTCCAAAATTGACTTCGTATGGTGGTGCAGAATTGTGGTTTCTTGAATGGAGGGAACAAAGTCCACAAATGTTGTTTCCATATCCAAGATTCACTTTAGTGTCGTGTGTTTGTAATAAAGTGTGTGGCAATTGTTTTAAGCATTCTACACTATTTCTTATCTTTCTAGGAGGGGTGAGGAGCACTCTTTTATTCTCAAGCCAGCAACTATTTCCTCAAGGGAACGGAAGACCAGTGGTTATGCACCTCCCGCCTTGTCCCTCCCAACGATGACCGGTGCTACTTTAAATACTCATACACCAAAGGTTGGTGAGCCATATGCTGATCTAAGCGACCAATATGCTGTACTGGTATCTTATCGCTGCAATTACACAGGTAAAGCTATTGATAAAACAAGTAGATTCTTCAAAACAGGAATGGAGTGGATTTTTCTGACTAGCCCTTTTATCTTTGTAGAATCAAAACTTTTTTTCAAGCAAGCAACAAGCTGGCGCCCTTCTGCAGCCAGCGATCTTATGATCTCTGTATCATCTGAACTGTCTTTACGAAATCCTAGTCTTGGTGCTCGAGTTCCTCAGCTCCCTGTGCAGGTTGTTGCAGTATTTCCTCACTATGAAAAATCTCCAATTTATCACTATGAAAATGATATATCATTTCCTGCAGATACTAACACTTGAAGCTACTAATATGACATCCGAAAACCTTACATTAAATGTCCTTGCTCCTGAAGCATCTGGTTCTTCTTCAGTTGTATCCTTAAACTCAGCTCCAACCACCCCAATTGGTTCTTTTGATGGTGTTAATGAGTCAGCAAAAAGATCTGGGTTGGGAAAACATGGAATTGGCTTTCGAAGATTGAATTCTGTCCTAGCTCCATCTCCAAAAGAAGGTGACAATGGAGGAAATAGAATGAGTAATGCTTCAGGCTGTACTCATCTGTGGTTGCAAAGTGCAGTGCCCCTAGGGTATTCACCCTTACCTGTTTTCACTTACTTAAAAGAGTCAACTCAAAACTGAGCTGCCTATATTCCAAAACATTGCAGAGTGACATTTGGTTTTGGTGAATGTGTCTAACAGGTGTGTTCCTCCCCGTTCAAGCACCACTGTCAAACTTGAGCTGCTTCCATTAACAGATGGAATTATCACACTTGATACACTGCAAATAACCGCAAGGGAGAAAGGTAATATTTTTTCATTTAAAAACGAATTTGCAAAAGAAGTGCTGATTTGGCAGCTAGATGTAGATTGTTACCGACACAGCAAGTGGTACTTTAGCAGCTAGAGTGCTAGACATAAAGTGGGCACAGATTGTCAATTTCAAGAAAGGAGTTTGTTATTTGCGTCATCCTGGCTTGAAGTGACTTGGGAATATTAAGGCAGTGGATTTAGTGGACTACCAAATGTCTTAAATACATCAGTGATTTGGTTGGTCATATCTAATATCTTTTTATCCTTTTAAGACTTGAGAAGTGATTGTTGCCCTGCAGGTGTTGTTTACATACCAGAGCACTCCTTGGAGATACATGCCACCTCTGGCATGTCATCAGGAAGGTTATAGGATAGGAGAGCATCAACGGGTATACTGTTCTGTATATTGGGGGTCTGGGACTGAACCTGTGCAAAGGAGTGGGAGAACCAGGCCAAGTATATTTTTGCTCATTTGTACTGGAGCGCTCACCTTGGAGCGAAACTACCCCAGATATAACTGAAAGATGGTTGCTGCGTACATGGATAAAACGAGCACAGTAGTATTCCATGTATCATAATCGTGTTACAAATCCATTCATTTCATAGTGAGGCCACCAAGATACTGGTGTTGGTATTCGCAAAGGCTTATGAAAATTGTAATTTGTGTTGCTTAGTTTTGATGACATTATTGTTGTTATGTGTTCATTGTCATGTTGCTGAGTTGTACCATATGCGGGCTCTGACTCTGATCTTAATATACTGGACAATAAGAAACATGTGTATCCATTGCTCTCTTCTTCATAATAGTATATCAGCTGCTCATGATTTTTAATCTTTGTCGTCCTTCTGTTAGACTAATCTTGTTCTGCAACTCAGCCTCTTGAGTGTGGCACGCAGTATTTTGGGATCTTTGTTGCTTTGTTGTTTTTTCTTTCTTGTAGGTAGTCTTCCAGGGTTATCTACCTATACTTTCTTCAATATCAATAGAAGCAAGCGCTATCTGCTTGTACTTTCGTCAATATTAACAAAAACAGGCATTATCAATGCCGGTTCAAAAAAAAGAAAAAGAAGATAAGACATCATCTTATGAAAGTATGCACGCGTACATCTTCATGACGTAGTGCAGCCATTCATCAACAAGGTGAGAAATTGAGAGTAAATTTTCAATAATCGTTGAAGCTTCTAATTTTACCGGACTAAACTGTTAATAACTCTATGGTACCATATAAAAACTAATATATATATCGCGCCAATATGAACCTCAAGAATTCAGAGTAACATTTATTTATATAACGGAGGAAATAACCTCCCAGTTTTCTGCTATGGAGAAACCTTCCGCACTGCCAAAATCAGACATATATATAGAATGCCTGGTAGTAACCTCAGCACCTATGAGCTACTGTCAGAACTAACACCTAGCTATATATTACTTCCAAAAGAGAACTTTTATGAAAAACAGACACACTGATTCGCCTTCTTACTTTCTCCTCTTGACAACTTGAAAACTTCGACTCAGGGCACCACAACATCCGCTCGAGACGGAACACATTCTTTGCTTTTTCATTCATAAGTGCTACCAAGAGGCGAGGGCACCTGTATAAATAAATGGAAGGAAAATAGCATCTGGTTCAGTAAGTCCTTCGATGATCAAAATAGAAAATACGCCTACACTGTTTTGAAACACAAAACACTCGCGACCACTTGCCGAAATGTATTTAGTCCCATATTAATCACCTATCAGATCGTCAGCTACTTCATCAAAAGCATCAAAGTCACAGAAATAAGGATCACTATCTTTCCTCATGTTTTCATGTTATCTTCTGTCAAAATCATCTCAGGCATAGAAGTCAAATGAAAACTTTACCCCTTATCTGCACATCACAGTAACTTGAGCAAGGAGCAATTTGACACTCTCAGAAAGGTCATATTGCTTCAAAATATCGAAATAAGACACCAGCTACACATAAAAGCTGAAGCATTATATAAATATTAGCAGCCTAAGCACTCCCATCAAGAATAAAAGCATTGTTTTCCCAAGTGTAGGAAATTTATACTGTCTTATCAGGAACAGTGCAGCCCTCCAACCGCATCAGAAATAGCGCCATCCTCAGCTACCTGACTCTACCTCCGCATCCCACTACTGCCCCTGGCCCAACAACCACAATCACAATTCAATTGATAGTGCATTCTGCCATGGCCCTCTGACCGCAATCACAACCACATCAAGCCACCAGCCCTGGGGCTCATCAAGGTTCTCTTGAGTCAGTGGCAATCATATGCATTCTACTCTAAATTCTGGTGAGCTTTCTTTCAAATAGAAGGCAGGAGATTGGTAATTAAATCAATCATATAGTAAAATCAATGAAATACTATCTTAGTCAAAGCAGGTATGCATGATGATTTGCATAATGCATACATAGACAAATTGCTCTCTTGTTTGTTAGTATTTGCAGTATTAGTGGCTAATATTATACAAAAATTATATAGACTCTTCTTCATTTTCCAATTTGTTTAGTGTGCATGAATGAATGCAGTCAAAGATCTCTGTTAGGTGAGTACGTAGATGAAAATGGTGATTCTAGGAAAACCTTTTGTATCTATAGTTTCATATGGATTCGTAAGTACCAGTTCCAAGGCCATAAATTTTTTACAATCTCATTGAAGATTCATGTAGTTCTATCTGCCAATGTAGTTAGCCCAATACAGTCTGTTCACCTTCAGTCTAATGAACTTTGTCGATGATCTTTGGCTTTCCTTGGTGGTTGCATTTCAATTCGGATGCTTGGGTTGAGTTTCACTTGGTGTATATATTTTCAGTCAGGGAACTTATTGCTTTGAGCTTTGACTTTTGACACTCAAAGGTCTCGATTTTAGGAATTCCACTACAAACCAGCTTATACTCGGAATGCCATTTTGATCTACTCTCAATGTTCTTTTCTTATTTAAAATGGACTCCACGCCAGAACTGAAGACTGAGATTCCAGGACCGAACTGGCTGACTGCAACTTCGTCTGGCTACTTAGGACCCTTACCATCTCAACGAGATAATAGAGCACACATGGAGCATAAAATCAACTGGCCAGTATATCTATGCCATGTGTATTTCAGTTCCAATATAGTGAAACTGGCAGATGCCCAGAGTACAACCATGTTTGGAGTCGCAGTGCTGCATCTCATACTTTCATCCTAAAGAAATGGCACAAAACTCCAACATTTGCAAAATGAAAATGATGAAATTTCCCAGTTTATTTGAAGTTAAGTTGCACAGTCAATATTTAATAATTAATATAGTTCTTATTTTTCTAACTAGGATTCATCTATCACTGGATACATGCTTTTGTCCCATTAACAATGGCATGTAATTTCTTTATGAAGGACCGAGAACGGCGACCAGAGGGGGGGGGGGGTGTGTGTGTGTGTGAATGGGAGCCTTAAATTTCTCTCGAAACATTCGGGCCACTCTTCCCAAAAACCAAACCCAGTTGTTGGGTGCTCAATCTCCCCCGAGCAACGCGAGCGAGGATTCAGACGAAAATGAGCAAATGAAAGCTCATTGGTAGTGGAGGAAAACTCACCGGAAACCCCGAAGGACAAGTTCCCAACCCCTATGGAAAAGAGGCAAGAACCCAAGACAAATCAGCAGAAACAGACCGGCGACGTACGCTAGAGAAGCTGGGCGACGGACGCTGAAGCCGAGCGTCCGACGCGAGACCAGAGAGCAACCCGAGAGGTCAGTCAGGCGACGGACGCGTCTGACGGACACTCGACGGACGCTACCGAGCGTCTGACGCAAAACACACAGAGAAGAGACAGAGAGCTCCTCCCGTCGATGGACACGTTTGGAGGCACCCCGACGGACGCTGCCGAGCGTCCGACGCAAACGAACAGAGAGCACTGCAACTCTCAAAACCGACGGACACGTCTGGCGCGTGGTCGACGGACTCTGGCTAGCGTCCGGCGCCGATTTGACTCGCGCAGACAGAGCAAACGACGGACGCTGACGTCAGCACGACCTAGCGTCCGGCGCCCCCGAGCAGAGCGCAGTAAATGCGAAAACCCCGATTTTCTTCGCCAAATCTTTCCAAAACCTAACCAAATGATCACCAACTGCAACCAAACTTTGTAGGCATGATCCTAGTGCAGTTGGGGAGCTATCCCGAAGAAATCATTGCTCAATTTGGATCGGTTAAACGAGAACAAAAGGATTTCGGAAAAAGCCCCAAAATGAA